>JANZLC010068552.1:0-13183 GCA_026413385.1 Erythroxylum gracilipes
TCAAGTAAGTGATTTTTGATCTCTATGGCATGTTAAAATAGAAACATTCATGATGATTAAATTGAGATGAGTGATATGTAGGGTTGATGTTAAAGTTGTGTTGGAATTTTATGAATGCATGTATAGTTTCTGTTTTGTTTTTAATGCTTGAAAATAGTTGATTATATGGATGGTTTAGGTTGAGATTTGGAGTGTAAATGATGATGTAACTATGCAGAAAATGGGTATATTGGGAGTGTTCCAGAAACTGATAAGTTAGGGTTATGTGTATAAAGGTGAATGATAGCTCTGGTTTAATTATGATGCATGAAAGACTATGATTTATGAGTTATCAATTGAATGATTTTGAGTTGGAATTAGTTGCAAAATTGATGAGGAAATGAAGTATAATTTAGGTATAATTGAGGTATGATCAATGGATTAGTATAATGGTGTTAAAATTTGGAAAAAAGATTGGAGGAAAGGGATGGTGAACTATTTGTTCACCCATTCCACAATCATGGAAGCAGCATGAGCTCCTTCCCACAATCGTGGAAGCAGCATAAGCTCCTTCCCACGATTATGGGAAATGCCCTGGAGAAGAAAAGTTTTTGTTTTATCTTTCCACGATCGTGGAAAGGTAAACACAATCGTGGGAAATGTTTGGGAAGTGAAAACTATGTTTTGTGTGATTGGTGAACCCACTAAGGATAATTTACTTTACTTTGGTGTATTTGGATTTGATTAAGGTTTAAAATGAACTTAGATGGTTGTTTGATTGATTAATTAAGGGTTTAATAAGTTTAAGTTGATAATTGATGTTAGAATTAAGGAATGGATTGTTTGATATCAATGTATATAAATTTGGGAAGTATGAGTTGTTAAAGAAATGAAGGGGTTCTTATGAATGCAAATATGATGCAAGGGATATAAGTTATGAATTAGGTATGATTGAATGCAAGGGATATAAATTAGGAAGGGATAGATAAATGTATGATTGAATGAATTTAGAGTAATCGAGATTTCTTAAGGCATTGATCTAATTGCCAATAAGTTATGTACAAGATATGACGAATGAATGAGCAAGATTTGTGAATAAGGTTACATACCCAGAATAGTCAATTGAACATGCATTAAACATGACACATCTACATGCACATGATTGATTATCTATTTGATTAAACAAGTTAGTAATGTATACATATGTGTGTATTGCATGATATAAAAGCACAAATTGACCGACCACATCCAGACATTGCCAGATTTTCAAGCCAATAGCTATTCTGGAGCTTACTGTGAGTCAACCTAGATGTTCTCTCACTATAATCTAGTTGCTTTGTTTAAAATTCAGTTATTGAATTGCTACTCATGTGATTGTGGTAATTCTAGACCATCAATTGTCCGAGGAGATTGATATTCTGGAATGTATTAGAAGTGTTTTATAAATGTATGTGAATATGGAAATATGTGTTCTTAACTGAATGTTGAATGTCGGACTTAGATCCAAAGAATGTGATAAATGACTTGAGTATATCAAATGTGAAATACTAAATGCATCATAAGTGAATTATTACATCTCATTATATTGAAATGCATGAACAGATAAAGGAGTTGTGACCGGAATGACCCAAGTGGAAAAGAGCTTAAAGCCTATAAATGTGCACAAAGAGCCACAGGCCTAGTTATTAATAAGCCCAATATCTATAATTGGTACAGGACAGTATATAAATGAGCTCGATATTCGTAAAGGATACTAAGAAAGTTAAATCGACACTCGGTCACAACAAAGTAAAAATGAAGTGGAGTCACATGTGCATTTACATATGCATCCTTATTTATTAAATGATTGAATGGATATACCATATTGACTAATTAAATTAACATGCCCGTTGAACTAAGATGAAATATTGAATGGTTAAAATCAATGAAGTATCCGATGAGATGTGAATTATTCATTTATATGACATATTTGGTAAATTGGACTATATATGTGTTATTAAGTGCTGATATAAGTGAGCACATCGATGATAGTTCACTCACTGAGTTTGCAAACTCTTCAAAATTTCAATATTGTTTTTCAGGTTCAAAGGAGTTCTAACTCCTAAGCACATCAAGTATAAATCTATTACTTGTGTTTTGGAGCAAGAATGGCTCAAAGGTCAGTCAATTGACGCTAAAGAGTCTAGATAGAATATTTCGGTTTAACATTCCACTTTATGTAGAACGTCTTATAAAGAGTAGCAAACTCTTAGATGTTGTTGGTAATGTATATATGTGGATTATGTATTGTAATGACAATGTATACTTATGTTTATGAATGAAATGAGAGAACTTAGTTTTTCTGAAATGTTTCTGTTCTATATGATGCCACGATAAGTGACGTGACTGCTCTAACATGCCGCTTCTGTAGGGTATGTGCTCGAATGTTCTCTGGAATGTCAGGTATGTGCTCTATAGAAGTGGGATGTTACAGTGTATCTCCAAAAACACTTTAAATAGTGATTTTGCATGGCTTGGGAGAAATGCAGGGGGTGATGCATGGTCATTCATCCCTTTTGTGCTTCGATTATTTGTTTTATGTCGTGTTTTGTCCGAATTCTTCTCCTTCAACTCCGTGAAAAAAAATTATACCCTATAAACACACTTGGAGTGAATTAGGTACTAAATATACAAAAAAGTAAAATATCAAGCAAAATACATCAAATATAGGTATAAAAATATAGTCAAATATTCATCTATCATAAAGAGTCTATCATAAAGAGAGTAGAGGATTTGAACTTCTTTAAATTAAGTCATATGTTCTAAGTCTTTAAAAAGGTTCCATTATATTGATTTGTCATTAAAATGTAAATTGAATATAGGGAGAAATCTAACAAAAAGTAAGTTAAAAGGAAGCAGTAGTACCAAAATGCATATTACATATATGATTAAGAGTAATCAGAAAATTGAAAATAAAAAATAAAAAATACAGTAGATAGATCATTAATCTTGTGGAGGAGGTGAAAATATATCTGGTGGCACATAAGGAATTATTACCTGTTGGTTCTCTATATCATCAAATGAAATCATCTCTATAAAGCTCCCAATTGAGGACTCTATAGCCATTGTACTCGTATTATCAGTAGGAATAGTAGTCTTCTCTCCTATCTATGTGAAAATCTCTTATGACTCATTAAAATTTCCATCTTCAACATTTTCCTCTTTTACTGACTCCTCAAGGTCCTTAGCCTCATTTGGCACTCCTCCATCATCCTCATGGATAGTTGACTCCTCTATTTATACTGGTGAAGGTAGAATTTATACTCCTAAGTGTTGCATGATCCTTACTATAATGTTTTCCAATAAATGCATTTAGTTCTCCATCTATATGGTTTTACAATAATCCCAAAGTTAGCTTGATAGAGCCAACTCTTCCTCTAGCATATGGATTAGATTAGGAAGACATCCCTTTTACTCCTCACTTTAGTACTCTCCCTCCTTGCAGACAATGAATGCACTAAAAACGTGTGCAAAAATTGTATTGTTAGGAATCTAAATCCTAATACGTTATATTTGGTAAGATGGTAGGGATGCATAATAGCCATTGACTACTAATAGCTACATGAATTCGTATCTGATTGGTCCTAGTCCAAGGAGATCCTACTTGGTGCCAAAGTCTTCACATACTTCTCTATATAGAAACTAGTGTGGACAAAAACTTAGTTATAACTAAAGGTATGTTCCATTCCTCCTAATTTGAAGTTAAAGATATATGTGTCCTCTCATGATGTCTTTGTGTCATCAACCTCTAGCGTGTATATGAACTCTAATGTTAGCTCCTAATAGATTGGATCATATAAGTCAAATATGTCAAATTACGCTTCAAAACACATAATCTAGTGTATGCCAATAATGAGATTCACCTTCCTCATCACATATGAATCAATGAATATGAGTGCCCCAATCTGATGTGCCCATAAGGTCTAGTACATCTTATATTGTGGCACCATCTCAAAATGTAGTATCAGGTGATCTAGCTGCTCTTATAGCTCTACTGATGCTTGTGGCTCTATTGGAGGTAGTAGTTGTGTTGATGGAGCCTGTGCTAGCCTATGTTTCATCCTTAAAACTTATGTCCTCAGAGTAGTAGTGCATGATGTAGAGGTAGTAGAATCCACTTTAGCCCTCTTAAACAATAGTGGTTGTGCATATCTCCTAGGCGGCCTTGATGGTCCCTAAATCCTCGTCATAATGTGATATTTGAAGACAAATATTAATAAGCCCTCAAAAAATAATTATTAACATCAATATATATAGTGTAGAGTATAATGTAGAAAAATATGAAATGTAGTAATGAACCACTAAATGAGATATTAATAAAGCCTATAATATTCTCATATTTGTGTATTCGTTGTTCATGCATAGTATAACCATCACTAACTTCCTATAATGTAAGACTTTGAACTTCTGGTATCCTTTATCCTAGTCCAGAGACTGCACCAATCAATCTCGTAAACTAAATGTACTAAAACAACCTAAATAATTTATACTAAGCATCTTACACCATATATAACATACATTTTCCTAGCACCATAAAAATAAGATATAATGGATATTTAATCAACAGTTAAGCACAAGACACAATTCATAACTTTAAACTATTTTTAATGCATCAAAATGATAAAATTAAGGATGTAATAGGAAAAATACCAAGATGATGCTAAAAAATATGGTGAAGAAAACTAAAGGCAAGCATTAGAGTGAACTATATATGGTATGGGAGGGGCTTTATCACTCTAAAAACCTAAGGGAAAATTGAGAATTCAGAGAAAAAAAGATGAGGAACAAAGTGGAGAATGGGAAAATATAGGCTAGACACGCTTTTATAAGGCAATACATAGATATTACACAATACATGTAAGGGTTGTGTACTAAAAGAACAGGAGTGTAGACACAATGGCATGTTATTTGAATTAAATACAAAGGAATAAATAGAAAAGGTAGGGTAGGAACATGGGGGTTGCACAAGTCTACGTAGGGCTATATTAGCCTAAAAACCTAGAAAAACTAAAAAATACCCTAACTTTAAACACTTAGTATGAGATTTTAACAAAGATTTATCAACATAAGATCAAGAAAATAATAATGACACTAAAGAAATAAATAAATAATAAACTAAATAGCTAAGAACACCAGATTCTAAAGCATAAAAGGTAAAAAAAAAAAAGTGTTTAATTGCTTTCCAACAAGTGCTTGTTTTAGATTACAAGCTCAACCCCTTTTTTCTTCACTTAGGATCTATAAAAGAATCAGAAAGGACATATTTAGCTATATTTTTTATTGTATCTCCTACCTTATATACCTCTATAACTCCATAGGGAAAGACTGTCTGCTCTTGGAATGGTCTAGACCTCCTTGACTTTAACTTACTTGAGAAAATTTTCAATCAAGTTTTAATGAGAAGTACCCCATCTCCTTTGTGAAACTCCTTATAAAGGATCTTTTTTGTTCTAATGTTTGGTCATCTCCTTATAGACCTTGGCATTCTCATAGGTGTCTATTCTCAGCTCATTAAGCTTATAGAGTTAAAGTAGTTATCATTGATCGACGTTCTTTAAATCAAAATTAAGGGCCTTAATTTCCCAGTAGAGTTTATACTCCAATTCAACTAGAAGGTGATAGGATTTCACATAAATCAACCTAAATGGTGCCCTAACGATATAAGTCTTAGATGCTATACGATAGGACAATAATGGTTCAACCAATTTCATTTCCCAATCTTTCATTAACATAGTGATCTTCTTCTCAAAGATACTCTTGGTTTCCTAATTAGAAACTTCCATTTAACCACTGATTTAAGGATGCTATCCTAAGGCAATCTTGTGATTCATTCCATACTTTCTCAAGAAGGCCTTAAGTTGTTATTTAGTGAAATGTATGACCCTATCACTTATTACAAGAATAGGAACACTAAAACTAAGGAATATCACTTTCTTAAAAAAGCTTTGCTACCACTTTAGCAACATTAGCTGGTGATACCACAACTTCTACCATTTGGAAACGTGATCCACCACTACAAGAAAGTATTTGTTAATATATGATGATGGAAAGGGGCCCATGAAATCTATTCCCAAAATGTTAAATATCTTAACCTCTAGATGTTGTTAAGAAACATTTAATCCCTTTTAAAAATATTCTTGGTATTTTGGCATCGATCACATATAAATACATATATATGAACATCATTGAAGAGAGTAGGCTAATAAAAAATTGCTTGTGGAATCTTAGCAACTATTGTTTAAGAACTAACATGACCATTATCAGATGAAGCATAGTAGTGAAAATTGATACTTTGCATTTCATCTTGGGTAAAGACCTTTTGAAAATTCCATTAACACACTGCTTAAATAGAAGATGCTCATCCTAATAGTTATTTTAATGTTTGAGAAGAACTTCTTCTTTTATTGGTAGCTCAAATTAGGTGGCATGATTCCACATGCAAGCAAATTCATGAAATATGCATACCATAAAACTTCCACCTTGGAAACAATAAGCAATTAATCATATGAGAAAGAGTTATCTATTAGTTTCTTATCTTATTTATTATCATCATATTCCTGTTTTAATATGGAAAGATGGCTTGGCCTCCTTCTTAGGGATGGTAAATTTTTCCTAACCCAATCAACCTAGCCCAAATTCAATGGGCTCATCTTGAGATAAATAGGCTTCATGTTGATTTGGGCTTTTTTAGTTTTAAAGCTTTGGGTCAAGCTAGAGCTACCTAGCCTGACCCAGGCCAACACCTAAAAATGTCAAGAAAAATGAAATTTCTTTGAGTAAAATGATGTTGTTCTAAAAATTTTAAATTAAAAAATAATTAATTAGGCTTAGTTTGGGCCCAGTAAGGCTTTGAGCCACTCATGCTTGAGCATGGCCTCCTAATGCTAAGCATACTTCTTCTTATATAGGATGTACTTAAAGGCTAAATGATCAGCATAGACAATAATTGGTCATACTTACCAGGAATCATATAAATTAGGCCAGTCATATAAATCTAAATATTTATAAGATAAAGAATGCCTTTAAATTATTATATTACTAAGCTACAACCAATTGATTGGTTGTAGAATATAAACCAACAATCTTCCAATTGCACTATGCCCATCACTTAAGTATTTAATACCATATCACTATATTACAATCATGCTACTGTCGGGACAGTGGTTTGGTGAGAGATTTCTACTAGGTTCTCTATAGTGAGCATTTACTTAAATCTTGTAACTTTCATCTTAATTATCATCATAATTAAGAGAAAGTGGCTAAATACATATTTAGATCTTTGATGAGACCTTAGCTTCTTTCGCATGCCCAATGGCTTTAATATTCTACAGTACATTACTATCTAAACAATGCAAGAAACTATACTAAGTTCATTACATAACTTATTGCTCTAATTAATCACTTTATTAATTGAAAAATGATTATGGCCTGATTAGCAATTAATGCTACCTTGGAACATTTCTAATCTCAAAATAATATTGTTCCAAGTAAATTATATCTTAACTAGGATTCACTTCTAAAGTTAATCTCCTTATAATTTTGAAGTAAAATATTAACTCATGCATAGAATAATTGATATCTTTAATAATTCACAAGAATAAGATATCTCAAATACTAAACACCTTTAGTACATTATCTATGTACATGAAGTAGAATACGTAAAAAACTTCTAATCTATCTCTATACCTAATTCTCATAATTAAGTTGTTATCTTTTTCATATCAAATATGAATTGTTATCGAATAATTATATTTTTAACAATTAAAAATACAAATTATATGCCTTTACATACTCCCACTGATGAGGACAATTATGTTCCCACTAACCTTTTTGTAGACATGATAAATTAACAATCATCTCTAAAAGGAACTCTTTGAATTCAATCTTGAAAGTGAATCTTTAATGTCTCGTAGCCTTTCAACTATATATAAAATGTATCAACAAAGGGACTAGTTCTAATTGGATCTATTATCGTGAGATTTGAAAATTTCAAACTTCTTCTCACTCCCACTACTTATTATAAGAACCATTCTCCTATAAGTGTAAATTGAAATAAATACTTTACTTAATGGGTCTGTAAGATTATATCTAACAGATATCTCACAACCTTCTATTCTTCAATTTAGTTTTAAACTTAGTGGATAATATATACTTTAACTAAGCATCACATCCCTAAATCACTAACTTTGACTTTTTCAAATTCTTACAATTTCATATCTAATATGAAATCTTGTTAATTGATTTAATTAAAACTATCAAAGGTAAGCTATTATACTAGGCTTAGCTATAGAAGAAATAAATATTGTATTATACAATATCTTATATTGTATTTTTCCTCCTTATGCAAATCAATACTTTTGTAGAATTTATTTGTAGAGATATTCATTAGAGAATCTCATTCCCTGTAGATAAACAAAAAAATTTAAATCTCATCGAAGTGCTTTAGCATTCTTAATGCTTAATTTCTACTTAGATTTAAATATTTGAACTTTTTAAAATTTTAAATCAATATTTCATTTAATCATATGAGTGTATCACATAAAGTCATTGTACTTCTAATGAAATATAAGAATCATCCTTTTATGAATTGTTATTTCATCCAATAAATCACACATATATATTTAACAATTTAATACCATCATCATTTTTTTTACCAAAGGTTGATTTGGTTATTCCTTAACTTAACAAGCTTCACAAGTTTCATATGATTCATAATCAAAAGTATACATATATCCTTGTATGTAACTTTATGATGCTCACCATGTTGATTTAACCAACATGGCATAAAAGGATAATATCGATTATCTAACTTTGTATTATGGTCACTTATGTTAACTTTAAGTCTACCTTGGTTTAATATAGACAAACTATTTATATAAACCTAGATTCACTACTTTTTTTTCAGCATTCTATTTCTTGTCATGCTTTAAACATTACAATAATGTTGAATCAAACTTTAGTATCAAATACTTATAAGTATGAAATAGAAATATATATAATCTCTATCATATTTCGTATAGGTAAGAAAATTCATGCAATCATTTCCTTCAATGATAATGATAACTATCAACATTCTATAGCAAAGTCTTTAATTGTAGTCCATGTTTATGCTTTTAGTAGGCTAAATTGATTAGAACAATTTCATCAATGTACTATACCATTTTTACGCATCCTCTTGTATTATGCTATTATTATGGTGTTGACATACATCTTAAATGTTATCATTAAAATTTTATAAGACATTAGTCAACTCAAAATGTCATTACAATTTGACATCTATATGATTTCGGCATATCTCTAAAACTTTTAACACTAAATCCTCAACAATTATTAATAGCAAATTGCATAATGGACATACAACTTTTCTATCAAAGTTTAAGAACTTTTCTGAAACATAACTCATGTTCAAGAAATTTGGATCACTATTTTAGTATCAACTATACTAAACAAAGGTAATTTATGAACAAACTATAAATGTAAGAAACACAAGTAATAGGTTTAATGTCATGATTACAGAATAAGATTAGGACTTTAATCATATATTTAGTTACTCCCACTATTTTACTCTAAATAATAGCCCTTATTACTATTCGATAAGAATACTTTAATCTTTCTAGTGGGCTAGAATCTCATTAAAAATTTAGATGACCTTAAGTCACTCAATAAACTAACTAAACTTAAATTAGGTAGATAATAACTTTATTTATTATCATAAGGTGCATCAAATCAAGTCAGAGGAATAATGTAATCATCAAGACCTCCTTCCAAATGGTCATTTATTCCATTTGGAGAGAAAGGAACAAGAGATTATACAAGAGTGAGGAATTATGCTAAGAAAATTGTGAACTTGATCAAAGTTGTTATTATTGCCAATGATAAGCAAAACACAGCTAGCCAAAACTTATAGTAAACTGGTTGCTCTGATGTAAATTTTTGTTTATTGATGTATATCATGTTTAGTTTAGCTTCACTTGATTCAAGGTGTATGATTCTCCTCTAGGATCGTGTAATAGCTTTTGCTATAATTAAATACAAACTTTTTTAAAAAAAAACTTTATTTATCTCATCTTATGTGACTTCTAGATTTGTTAGATGACAACTCTTGCCAAAACATATCTTTTATGTTATGCTATTCCTTACTTTGCCTATAAATTCATATGATCATAAGTCACTTATCCAAATTACACAAATTTAGTTAGGTAGGACGTATTAATTTAAAATAAAACATATTCGAGTTAAAGAGACCTTGAGTATCTCAACAATCCTTACAATAGATAAAGCTCTAGTTTTATTTTTAAATGATAGAAGCAAGAATCATGTTTAGAACATGTACTTAATATATGAAGGATTTAATTTTCAAATAGTATCATCAAACACAAAATTACATATAATAATATGACGTCTATAAACATGCAATTTAACATGCATCTAATATATATATTAAACATATAGATAAAGTATGCAACTTATCCAATCATAATCAAATTATGTGTATAAAATATCAAGCTTTATTTTATTCTAGTTATTGATCTTTATAATTTGAAATAATATTTCCAACTCCTTGGATAATTAAGTTATATTAAACCCATTATTTAACTCCAATTAAAATTTTATTCCAAATAAAAATTTGATTTGATTTGAAAACAATTTTCAAATTCAATTGAAAAGTATTTCTAATTATCTCGACTCCTTTAACAAAATTTAGTTGAAACAATTTTCAATAAATTATACTTCTTACTTATTACAATTTTAAAAATTATTTTTCAAAATTCAATAAGTAAGAAATTTTAATTCAATTAGAAAATCATTTCTAATCTAATTAGAAATTATTTTTCTTAATTTAAAAACTATTTTTAATATTAAAAGGAAATTACTTTCAAAATTAAATAAAACACTTTTAAATTTAATTAAGAAAGTCATGTACATTATTTAATTAGAGAGTAATTTCTTAATTTATTAAAAATTACTTTAAAAACTTTTAAAAATGTTAAAGAAAGCTCATTTTAATTATTGAATGAAAACACTTTTCAAATTTTAATCAAGAAAAAATATTTTCTATTATATAAAAAAACTTATCATTCATAAATAAAGAAACAATTTCTAAATAAATAGGATAATAATTCTCTAAATAAAATATTAATTTTTTTAACTTATCTCAATCAAAACACCTTTCTTAATTACTTAAAAAATATGTTTTAATTTTAAAGAATCTAATTAATTAAAATTACTTTTAATCTAATTTAATTATAATTAATTTTATTATAGAAATAATATCTCTAAAATTTTAATTAGGAATCATTTTAATTATTAATCTTAATCAAATTAAGAAGGTGTTTCTAAAATTAAGATTTCATCTTAATTAATATAATCTCATTATATTAACTTATCTAACATAATATAATTATCAAATATAATCCTTTTAATTTAATTTAATAATTTAACTCTTTGAAAATAAACTAGAATCCAAATTAAGTACTCCTAACAAAAATAATATTTTGAGAACTTTTTTCCAAACATTTAGGAAAACGCTTTTTCAAATTTGTTAGGTATTTAAACCAATTTATCTCAATTTTAATAAAATATGGCTTAGAAACATAAAAAAATAAAATGAAATATGTGTGGGGACTGTCTTGCGTGCCAAAACATTTCCTGTGTAGCAACGTTTGTCAATAGACTCTTGGCCCCCAAGACACGTTCAGCTCGCTTCTAGATCTAGGGTTTTCTTTTGTCTGCATTATGTGGCCGCCTCTCGCTTGTTTGCTCTCTTACAGTTGCCACCTACTGCATTTGTCTCCTCCTGCCTTTGCGCTTCTTCTATGGGCATTAACCCTACGTTTGGTTCGTGTTCCCGGGGACGGAAACAGAGGACAAGACATGAAAATCCTGCCCCCACGAGTGTTTGGTTGATGTCTGTTGCCCTCGCTCCCCTGTTCCCGGACGTCTGCGACAGAAAATTTTGTTTCCTCCAAAAAGGTAGAACAGAGACAACATGTCCCTGTCTCCGCGATACCTCAGACATTTTTGACGCATTTGCCCACGACTCCAGCGTCCGATTCCTTCCCCGACTCCGGCGCTCCCCTGCTGTTCGTCTTTGTCCCCGACTGCTCATCGTCCCCGACTCCAGCGTCCCCGACCGGTGTTCGTCTTCTTCCCTCCAGATCTCATCGGATCTCAACAGATCTCTGCGGCCCCAAGATACCAGGCTCTCCCCGACTGCTGTTCCTCTTCGTCCCCGACTCCAGATAACAGTTCCTTCCCTCCGGATCTCTACAGATCTCTGCGTGCCCAAGACGTTGGTCGCAAACGTAGGGTCGGGTAAGTATGTGATTTATTTATGGCTTAAAAATGTTGGTCGTCGTAGCTTCACCGACACTCTGGAATGGCAACCAGATCAGTAGTGTCGTCTTCTTCTACAGTTCTACTCTCTATCCCTCTGTTTGGTCGGGGATTTGTATGCTTTGGGGAAGAAGGAGTATTGATTTGTATTGTTATCAGTCGTCGGGTTTTGTTGAATGCGAAATTGGTGTAGTAATGTTAGTTCTTGCAATCAGTGTGGTTGGATGAAGATGGTTAATTGGAAATGGAAATTTCCAGATCCTTAAATAAAAATGTCTGCGAAAGTGTTGCATGCATTTCAGCCGACTACTTGAGCATGTTATCTTCCAGATGATGAGTGATATACTGTTCTGAATTATATACATCTTATTCATGCATGACTTCAACAGAAATGGTGTTTGAGCAATAGTCATTGAACAATAATAATCTTACATAAGTCTATTTGAATATTACAATGTTACTGCATTGGTCCCTTATCTGAAACACCTTGTTCTGGTTGATGGTTGCAAATGCAGAACACCCAAATGGGTTTGGGAACCTTTCCAATAAGTTAACATGTTGCTTTTGTTTCTGCACAGGAATCATTGGTTGTTGTTGATCTGTTGCAATTATCTCCAAAGAGTTGCTGAATTTTCTGTTGGAAGGTATTTCATATGTTCTGCATGTAATCATCTGCTTCAATTGGAAATTAGATGTAATTATGATGACTGTTGTGCATTGGTTGATAATTTATAGCTTGTACAATCTGTATGTACAACATTGTTAACTGCTGTGCATTGGTCCATCATGCTATGTTCTGTTCTGTAAATCCAGAAATTGTAATGTATGT
>JANZLC010068612.1:0-13179 GCA_026413385.1 Erythroxylum gracilipes
ACACGCGAGAGTTTTTGGGTATGTGAAAGCCTTCGATGGTGATATCTTCAGTTGACATGTGAGGAACCAACAATGGTACAACTGGGTGGAGCCTGAAAGTTTCTTTGATAACCATGTCTAAGTAGTTCAAGCCTTCCAGGTCTGATTCTTCTACTATTCTGTTCAGGGTTACCTTTTCATCCAATTCTTTTCGAAGTTTCTTCATTATTTGAGGGTTCTTCATGAGCTCTGACAGTGCCCACTCAACTACTGTCGCTGAGGTGTCCACTGAAGCTTCAAACATGTCCTGCAGTGAAATCCGAATGAGGAAAGCATAATTAGATGGATCAAAGTCCGAGTCAGGATGCTATCTCAAGAAACGAAAAGTAGAAAGTCTTGAATCACTAAAGACAATTTAAGAGTATGTTAATCTCCCCTAGTTAGTATATTGTTATGCACCAATGGATTTAAAAGAATGAAAGAGAAGCAATGTAATTTTTGGTAATTGAAAACAAGCTAATCACAAACTTTTTGAAATTAATGATAATAACAGACCTTAAGTGGTGTCTGTCAAAATTGGACTTATTATTATTAAATGAATGTAGACATTAAAGTAGATATAACCCAACTATATGAAATACTATTTGCTAATAGGTTCTTTTAAAACAATAATACTATAAAATATAAATATAAAAATTCAAGTTCTAAATAACTACGCTAAAAAAAATAACTCTAACTTTACTCAATATTATTATATTAATTCAAACTTTAAAAATGATACTAAAACGTTTAAACTTTTAATTTTTATATAAAATAGTTTGATATTTATGTTAATGTCTTTGTTAATATTACTGATATGTCATGTCATATTAAAATTTTCTTTTTAACCATATTAAAATTTCCTTGTCCTATCATACTCATTGTTAAAATACTTGCTGGAATGGAATCAACATCACTCGGACCCATTATATAGGCCTCTTTGCTTTGTGCAACAAGTAAAATCTGATTGTCATCATTATGTTTCAAAATAGAAGAGTGGCCTGGTTAGTTTCAACTCCTAGTTTAATTTAAATATCAAGCGGAAAAGAAAGTCTAAACAATTTTAGAGTTAATTAGTTTTAACATATTTTTTTATTAAATATGTCTTGTAGACTTTCAATTCCATGTCAAAAGAGAAGGGGAGATTGTGAATTGTTGACTAAGTTTTGATGAGAATATCAAAAGTTTGAAGTGGAGAAATTATGAAATTTCATATCTAATCGATAATGAGGCCACGAGCGATCAGTGACTCTTAATAGACTTCTATTTCAATTTTGCTCAGAAGATTATGGATCAATTGACATTTGACAAGCCGATGATTGACAGTAAGCAAAAGTCAGATGAATTACTTAATGGCTACCTATATATTGCAAGAAATTAACTGATGGTATATCCGTAAATCTCAATCAAAGGAGTGGACAAAATCAACGTACCAACATTACGGCTTTAACGTTGTCCCGAGAAATACTGTACTCAGTTTCTTGGGATCCTACGAAACCCAGCAAGATATCAACAAAGTCCTTGGTTCTGTTGTCATTCTTGTTTCGTATATGGTCATCGATGATCTTCTCTAAGAAACTATCAAACACCTTGCCAACAGCCTTCATACGCTTCCTAAGACCCTGAAGATCAAACGGGGCAATCAGCGGAATGTAATCAGCCAAGTTGGGAGCTGCTACTAATTGCAAGCCGTCGTGAATCACAGCTGTGAAACCTCTATCACCGAACTCCTTGTATGTATACTTCTTGCCAAAAACCATTCTGCAACTGATATCAGCACCAAGAGACGAGACCTTTGAACTAAGATTAACAGCAACTCGTTCATTAGAAGCCTGTTTAATGGAATCAACCAAGAGGTGAATCTCTTCTTTTCTTAGGGACCTGAAGGAATTGACTTTAAGGTTGCTAAGCAACTCTAGCGTGCAAAGCTTGCGCATATTTCGCCAATAAGGTCCATAAGGAGAAAAAGACACGCCCTTCTGCTCGTAAACCATATAATTTGCAGCCTCAGCTGGTGGTCTGCTAGCAAACACAAGATCATGCGTCCTGAGGAACAACTCCGCCACTTTAGGAGACGACACAACAATGGTCGGGACGAAACCTAACCTCATGTGCATGAGCGGACCATGTTTTTTGGCTAGGTCATGCAAAGCTCGTTGAGGGTATTTTCCCAACAAGTGAAGGCATCCGACAATTGGCAACCCGTTTGGACCAGGAGGTAGTTTCTCTACCTTGCTATTGCTCTTTCCAACCCATGCCTGAAAGATCAAGGCTAGTCCTATCAAGGACAGAACTATTGTAACCAAAACCATGAAATGGTTTAGCTAACTTGGTTCTGCATAAAGATTTATAAGTGATGTACAAGAGCATTGAACTTTCCAAGGCAGAGATATTCCCGATTCAATTTGTCATATTCTTCCTAGAATTAGCAATATCTATAATTTTAATTTAAAAAATTATAATTACAGTCTATTTATTACAGCAGTATTAAAATATTTTCTTTAATTGTTAAAGATAAGAATGCATATTATAAAGTCTTCAAATTTTGCAGTAAAATTTGAGCTGGGTATTGTTGTTATTATAATAGCATTATTGTATTCACATTATTAGCATCTCGACAGAGATGTCTTAACAAGATAAGATTTGCTGCGAAGTGGTGCGGTCCTCTTTCTCCGAGGATATTTTAGTGGTTGGTCCCTCAGCTATCGTGTGACTTCTGTCTTAAATTGCTATCGTACACATTTAGCTGATATTTGGTCAGCTTTTTTTTTTAATGTATGATTGAAAATGAGGTTGCGTATTTGTTTTAAGTTTGTTTATACGCCACTTGTATCTATCTTCTACACAAATGTCATGGACTTCTTGAATTAATTTTCATACATGAAGTAACTAATTTCCTAGGATCCATATCATAATTGCATGTCCTTGTAACATGATGATGAGAGTAAGTTGAAGAGATACTAATTTAAAATATCATAGGCTTAATAACTTATAAAATTTATAAAGAAATTCATTTAAAATATATTTTATAATTTTTTATTTCTTTAAAATAAAAACACTATTCATATATGAAGTGGGAAATTAAAAAAAGTCTTATATAAAATATAATTTAATTTTCGTTTTGATTATCAAATAAAATGTAAAACTTAAAAATAATTGATTGTCAAGCTATTATTTTAAATTCTATACAGTTACTAAAGATTTTCCTAAGCATCTATCCTCAAAGAAGGTCAACAGAAAGATAGAAACAGTTTTCAATTATTGGTCTGAGTTTACCGGCCGGTGTCTTCCTACGTACCAAACTCAACAAATACATCTGACACTGAGCTCTGATTTTGCCCACTCGATTACTGTGGTTAAAGTGTTCTTTGAAGCTGAAAGCATGTCTGGTTAGGAATTCAGATGAGAACTTGAAATTAAAGGGTTTACTATTCACAATGCTAATGATATTAACTTATCTACTAAAGGTTTAGTAGGTAACTAGGCTTAAATAAGGGATTATGTTACAACAATTATAGACCATACAAATATAGTTCTAAAAAATAAATATGCTGCTATAACAATTTAAGAGTACAAAATTACAGATAGACAATGCATATGCAATTGTAAAAACCCAAGTGGAGTTTTTACAAATGAAACTTGTCATTGCATCCTTAGAAATGATACTAGACAGGTCCTTGATATAATCTTATATGGAAGCATACCATGAACTCCAAAGCGTCCATCATTACTTGGTTGGCCATCCAAAGGTGCCAATTCACTAACTACATATATTATTATTAGAGTTGGTATTAGTTTGGTTGTAAGTGATAGCATTTCCAAATTTTAGTGTCGTTGCTAGGGAACTCTTGACAGTATATGTATGTTACGCGAGTAAACAAAACAATACAGTTGTTATTCGATTCAGAGATAGAAAAGACAGCCAAGAAGTTACGGAAGCAAATAAACATAGACAACAAGCGTGGAAGAAAAGATGGCTACAAATCGCACCCTTCGTGAATTAGCTACCCCCATGAATACTCAATAGTCTCATTGAATCAATTTTCCAAATTTTGGGTACAACAATACCTTTGAATTGAAGATAGGGTTGATTCACTTATTGCCAATTTTTCGAGGTTTAACGGAAGAGGATCCTTACAAGCATTTGAAGGAATTTGATGTGGTTTGTCTGGGCATGAAGCCTACTAATGTGACTGAGGAGTAATTCAAATTAATAGCTTTCCTATTTTCTCTCAAAGATGATGCTCAAGATTCGTTGTATTACTCCACTGGTGAAAATGTGAGACATGGGCTAAAATGAAGGGACTATTCTTTGGAAAATATTTTCTAGCATTAAGAGCTGCCAATATTAGAAAATAAATTTGTGGTACCCAACAACACACGGGTGAGACATTATATGAATATTGAGAAAGATTTAACCTATCACCAAATAAACGATCAATTGTTGATTCAATACTTATATGAAGGTCTTTTGTTGACAGACATGAGTATAATCGATGCTACAAGTGGTGGAGCTTTGGTTACAAAACATCGGCAGCCGCAAGAGATTTGATAGCAAAAATGGCTTTGAATACACAAAAAATTAGGATACGATCTGGCCATAGTTCAAAATAAGTGAATGAGGTGAATGTGTCAGCGTTCAAGAACAGATTAGACGATCTTACATCTTTGGTGCGGCAACTCATGGTCACAAAGAAAGTAGAAGCAAAGGCGTGTGAAATATATTTAATGTTAGGACACTATACTGATGCATGCTTG
Source organism: Erythroxylum gracilipes (assembly GCA_026413385.1). Lineage (NCBI taxonomy): Eukaryota > Viridiplantae > Streptophyta > Magnoliopsida > Malpighiales > Erythroxylaceae > Erythroxylum > Erythroxylum gracilipes. The sequence goes on from JANZLC010068612.1 coordinate 4,777, forward strand.
ATTTTGCAAGAGGAAAGTGTAGAACAAGTCAATGTCATAGGAAGATTTGTTGGGCAAACTCATAGGAAATATAATCCATTCTCAAACTACTATAATTTGGGTTAGTGTGACCATCCAAATCTACATTATAGGAACTATCAAGGACAAAAAGCTATTTCAAATTTCCAACAATATAGGCAACCCTATGTTCCTAGACAACATCAACAAATGGCACCCAATTCAGAAGGTAAGTCCCCTTTAGAACATATAGTTAAATCTTTGGCCACTCACACCATGACATTTTAGCAAGATACTCAAGCTAGTATTCAAAATCTAGAAAATCAATTGAGTCAAATGGAAACAACGATTAATCGATTAGAGGTGCAAAATTCTGGAAAATTTCCTGCTCAAATAGAAATCAATCCTAAGCAAAGTGTCAAAGCTGTCATGTTAAGGAGCGGTAAAGAATTGAAGCAACTGTCCTTCTCCAAAAATCTCCAAGAGGGAGATCAAAGAAGAAGCTAAAAAAGAAGTACCCAACTAGCTAAAAAAGGAAAAAGGAGCAAAAAACAAATTCAGACCTGCAAAACTTTGTTGTGTCTCCCCCTTTTTCTAGTCGATTTGCCGAAGCAAAGAAAAAGCAGCAAGAGAAAGAGATATTGGAGACTCTAAAAAAAGTCCAGTAAATATTCCTTTGCTTGATGCCATTAAGCAAATTCCTCTTTATGCTTAATTTCTAAAGAAGCTCTGCACTTTGAAACTGAAATTGAAAAATGATGAGAAAGTTCAACTGGGAGAGAACTTATTTGCAATACTTTAGAAGAAAAAGCTACTACCTAAATGTCAGGACCCAAGTATGTTCACTATCCCCTGTAAAATTGGTGATTTAAGATTTAAAAAGCTATGTTAGATTTAGGTGAATCAATAAATGTCATGTCTTATGATGTTTACAAGTCCTTAAACGTGGGACCCCTCAAAGAGACTAATGTAGTGATTCAATTAATGGATTGTTCAAATGCTTATCCAAAGGGAGTGTTAGAGAATATTTTGGTTCAAGTAGGCGGAATGCTTTTTCCATCTAATTTTTACATTTTGCAAATGGGTAATCAGGTTGCATCCTCTTCAACTCCAGTTTTATTTGGAAGACCGTTCTTGAAAACCATTAGAACAAAAATTGATGTTCATGATGGATCGTTGACTACAGAATTTGATGGTGAATTAATTAAATTCAATATATACAATTCCATGAAATTTTCTAATAATGAACAGCCTGTTGTTTCTATGGATTTTATTAACACCTGGGTGCAGAAAAATTCTTCCTTAAATGGAAGAGATGAACTTGAGACAATTCTTAAAATTGGAGATGGGTTGCAGTGGCAATTGCTTATAGAGATGTTGGTGCCCAATAACGAACTAGAAGCCATGTTTTACAATTTGCAGAAAACCAAGAAAATGGTGAAGCAATTACCTTATGTGAATTTGTCCCGAAACAATTCAAAATTATTTCCTTCGTTGATTCAACTGCCTACATTGGAGTTGAACATTTTTCCTAACCATCTAAAAGACAAATTTTAGGTAAGCAAGGTACTTTACCTGTTATTATCTCAAATAAAATCACTCCTTTGTAGGAAGAATAATTGATTCAAGTGCTAAGACAACACAAACAAGCCATCGGGTGGATGGTAGTTGATTTAAAAGGCATTAGACCCACCATTGGTATGCATTGAATTTTGATCGAAGTTGAAGCCAAGGAGGTAAGGTAATCCCAAAATGCATCCATGATGGAGGTGGTGAAAAAGGAAATCTTGAAGCTTCTTGATGCTGGGATTATCTAACCCATTTTGGATAACAATTGGGTAAGTCTAGTCTAGCTAGGTAGTTCCAAAGAAAATCGAGGTAACTATAATAGAAAATAGTGATGGTGAGTTGATACCCACTTGAGTTCAAAATAGGTGGAAAGTTTGTATAAATTATAGAAAGCTAAATTTGGTTACTAGAAAAGATCATTTTTTGCTTCCATTTATTGATAAAATGGTTGAAAGACTTGCAGGTAAGTCTCATTATTATTGTCTAGATGGTTATTCAGGTTATCATCAGATTTTGGTTGGTCAAAGGACCACAAGAAAACAACTTTTATGTGCCCATTTGGCACCTTTGCCTATCGAAGAATGCCATTTGGGTTGTGTAATGCACCAGCAACATTTCAAAGGTGTATGATAAGTATTTCTCTAATCTTATAGAAGATTGTATGGAAGTTTTCATAGATGACTTTACAGTTTATGGAGAATCCTTTGAAACATCCATTATCAACCTCCAGAAAGTGCTTAAACATTGAATTGAGACTAATTTGGTTTTAAATTATGATAAATGTCATTTTATGGTTGATCAAGGCATAATTTTAGGTTATACAGTCTCTTCTAAGGGAATTGAGGTTGTAAAGATAAGATAGATGTTATAAAATCTTTACCTTACCCTGTGATTATGTGAGAAGTTCGCTCTCTTCTTGGTCATGCAGGATTCTATCGACGATTTATTAAAGATTTTTTAAAGATTGCTTAACCCATGTGTAGACTACACCCAAAAATATGAAATTTGATTTTAATGAGCCATGCAAGATTGCATTTGATGAACTAAAGGAATGACTCACTACAGCCCCAATAATTCAACCACCGAAGTGGGGCATTCCCTTTGAATTAATGTGTGATGCATCGGATTATGCAATTGGAGTAGTTTTGGGTCAAAAAGTGGAAAAAGTATCTCATGTCATTTACTATGCCTCTATGACACTTAATGATGCTCAAACGAATTATTCCATGATAGAGAACGAATTCTTGGCTATAGTTGGTGACTAAGAAAGAAGCAAAACCAAGGTTGATTTGGTGGATCTTACTCCTATAAGAATTTGAGTTGGAAATACACGATAAGAAGGGAGCTAAAAATTTGGTGGCTGATCATCTCAGCTGGATCACTCCAACCAATACATCTGATGTTTTCCAAAATAAATTTCTAGATGAAATTCTCTTTCCAATCCAACAAGTAATTCCATGGTATGCCGGTATAATAAATTTCTTGGTGACTAAGTCCTTACCTAGTGATTTAAGTAGAGCTAAAAAGGATAAAATTAGATGAGAGGCCAAATATTACATATGGGATGAACCTTTTCTTTAGAAATTTTGTGCTGATCAAATTATTAAAAGGTGTGTTGCAAATGATGAAATTCCTTCCATATTAAATTTTTTCCATTTACCTGTGTGTGGGGGACACTTTGGCCCCAAAAGAATAGCTTGTAAAATTCTCGAATGTGGTTTATTTGACCCAAATTATTTTATGATACTTATATGTTTTGTAAGTCTTGTGATTATTGCTAAAGAATAGGTAGTCTAAGACGAAGTGATCAAATGCCACTTACAAATATCCTAATATGTGAAAATTTTGATATATGTGGAATTGACTTTATAGGTCCTTTTCCTTCCTCTTTTGGTAAGACTTATATAATTTTAGCTGTGAATTATGTATCAAAGTGGATAGCAGCAAAAGTTACTCATACAAATGATGCTAAGGTTGTAGTCGATTTTGTCAAATCTAATATTTTTATCAGGTATGGAATACCTTGAGCTATGATTAGCGACAGGGGAACTTATTTCTGCAATAAAATTATTAGAACATTGATGAAGAAACATGGTGTTTCACATCGTATTTTGACTATATATCATCTGTAAATGAGTGGGCAAGCTGAAGTTTCCAACTAGGAAATTAAATCAATTTTGAAAAAAGTGGTGAATCCAAATAGAAAGGATTAGAGCTTACATTTGGATGATGCCTTGTGGGCATATCAGATTGCTTACAAAACTCCACTAGGTATCTCACCGTACAGGTTAGTTTTTAGTAAACCTTGTCATTTGTTTGTAGAAATAGAACATAGAGCCTACTGAGCTGTGAAATAATTAAACATAAATTTGGTAGAGGCTAGTAACAATAGGAAGCTGTAATTCTCTTTGGCATTTAGAGGCAGCAGCTGCTCTCCTTGCAGCTCAGCACAACAAAAAAGATCCATTCCCAAGCCAGCACCAAGTAATCATTGCTTTAGCAGGAGCTGAAGTAACTTCTTGTGGAATAGTAGCACCAGGACCTACTTCACAGTTAGCAAAGCACATTCCACTATCCCAGGGTGTCGAAACTTAGTCCGAGGCGATGCATTTTCATCCATATTAGTGAAGGCAGCCGTAGGAATCCATTCAACCATTAGTGAGCAACAAAGGAGATAGTACTACTTCGAATAAGTGGAGCAGAAGCAAATCCAGTCTAGTGACAGCAGACCACCCCAAGGGAAATTGAACTGTTTGTTGTAACATTAGAAGACTCTCCCTTTGGAAGGAATCAGACTACACTTGGACTTGGAGTACCAGCATCAAGTTGAAAGGTCGAACAGAGATGGATGGATGTCAACAGAGTTACTCATCTGGAAGGATTTTCACAGCCTAATAAACAGAATGGGGTATGGATTTGTGCATCAGCTGATTTCTATTTTAGTTTGTAATCCAACAAGTGTTTTTCTCGTTTGAGTTGCTGCCTTTATTCAGGGGTTAACTTGTTAGTTTTGTGTCTATTTTAAGTGGATTGCTTTCTTTGGTTGGTAGGAGATTGGTATTATCACAATCTCTTCCTTTGTACATAAACCCTTATTTTCTTATTTATTAATATATTTACTAATTTACCAAAAAAAATAATAGGAAGCTGTAATTACAAGAGTTAGAAGAGATCCTTAATGAGGCTTATGAAAATGCAAAAATTTATAAGGATAAAACTAAAACTTTTCATGATTAAATGATTTTAAGGAAGCAATTTTCAGTAGGATAAAAAGTTCTTCTTTATCATTCAAAGCTTAAGTTATTTCCAGGAAAATTACGATCTCGCTGGCTCGGATCATTTATTGTTACTAACATATTTTCTCAAGCAGCGGTAGAAATTCAAAGTTTAGACACTTCGAAGGTGTTTAAGGTTAATGGACACCGCCTGAAACCATACTATGAGAATTATTCAATCAAGAATGTGGAAGAGATAAAGCTAACAACCTAATCTATCTCTGATCAGGTAAGTTGATGAACAGGTCCAGCTAATGACTTAAAAAAAGCATATTTGGGGGTAACCCAAAAATTTCATGTTCAATTTTATTTCTATTTTCTAGTATTTCTCTCTCTCTCTCTTTTTTAGCTGTCAATTTTATTCCATTCCTTTTAGCATTTTCACATGTCAATATTTTCAATTCTAGTTTAATTATTGACAATAAAAAAATTTATCTCGCACAATTTCATCCTTATAAGTTCATTCACCCCTTACAAGTTCACCCACCTACTACAAATTCAACCAACACCTATACCATTTTAATGACATCCCCCAAAAATTTTACCCTCTTTACCACTGTAACCGACACTACTCACGTCGGTCAGCTTCACCCATCCCTACATTGGATAACACATAACCTCCATCGGGTACCACAGCTACGACACTGAGTCCCTCCATTCCTACCATTATCGAACTGACCCATAGTCTTACAACTCGAAATTGAACCTGAAAAGGTAAGCAAATCGAAAGGAGAAACCAATGGAACTCATGAAGTGGGGATTTCACTTATTTTCCACTGCCAGAGGACAATAAGATTTCAATAGTTGAGCTAACGTAAAATTTACCCATGTAAGTATGTTCTTATTGATACTCTTGATGCTTTACAAATTTGCAATTCCTTTGAGCAATTAGTTTGGCAAATTTATTCGAATGCATTGTTAAAGTTGACTATCCTACTTATGTTGAGTTGACATGAGAAATTTATAGCACCTTTAATTTAATTCCCATAAAGAATTTCATATGTTTACTAAGGGAATTGTTGAATTTAGACTTATGGGCCAGTAATTTGCGTTATCTATTGCTGAATCTAATATTGCTATGGGTTTTTTTATCAGCCGATGACATTAAGAACAAACCATTTGGAAGTTCCAGTTGTGATTATCATACTGATTTTAATGCTTCTGAACAATGGACTCAATGGTTTGTCGATCCTTAACCATATAATACTAGTTCATCTAAGAGTTTATATTTAAAAAAAATCCTATTTTCAATATCATATATCGACTCTTAGCGTACAATTTTTCGGGGGGACAAGATTCTACTTGTACACTTTCGAAGGCTGAATTTTATTTTTTATGGTGTATGGACAAACAAATTCCTGTTAATTTGTGTTTTTGGTTTCTGACTCAATTTCATTCTATGTTAAACAAGAAATCCAAACCATTAATATTAGGGATATATATCACTCAATTGGCCATTAATTTGAAATTATTAGATCCAGAAAATATTGACATGCTTGTGGATTATGGCTTGTGCCATAGAACCTTTGGATTTGGAATGTTTATGCAAGATAGGCATCATTGAAATGAGTCATGGGTGGTTATCCTTTACTTATCCAAGCCTAATTGTCACTTCCAACCATATCCAACCACAAAAAGTCAGGTTGTCCCACCTATGCCGAGTAATATCCATCCTCCTCAGGGCAACTTGGATGCTTGTATGGCTCAACTTGAACGCCAGATGCACCAAATGGAGAAAAATTTTACAGCATATTGGGCACACCGAGGATTCTAACCTGCTTACCCACCAACCCTATGAATTGGGCGGTTAACTTACAAAAAAAATCTTCTTTCCTCTTCTCTTTTCTATTTTAGCTTATTTTACTTTATATGATTACATTGGGGACAATGTATGAATTAGGTGTAGGGGTAGGGTGTGTTCCATATTAGTGATATTTAGGAATCTTTGTTGAAATTTTTGAATGCTTATTGACTTGTTTGTAATTGATTAGCCAACTTTGACACTTTCTACACTTCCATTTTTATTGACTTAATTAGTTCGCATAGCTTGAGTTAATTTTATTTTTCGGACAATATATGCCACTTAGTTAAGAAACACAAGTGTATACACTTAGTTAAGGTTTGGCAATCATATGATTAAACATGATGTATAATTATGATGATCTATATTAACCTGTGAGTTTTTGGGCCTAAAAGATTGAAACATTTATACCAATCTATATTTCTTTGATGTGATTATCTTCTAAGGTGAATTTTTCTCTAGAACTTTCTTGGAACTAACTTGAGATCACATTTATACATTCGTGCATAAAAATGATAAAGACCCTCTTTGTTTTAAACCTTTAACTTAAAAAGGCAACTCAATTCAATATCCTTTGTTAAACGTTTTGAGCCGAACCCTTTTTCTTGATAAACCCATAATAAGCAACTAAAACCTTTAATATCTTCACCCATTATAAATGTAAGTAGGTGTTCTAACCACAATTTATGTCAAAACTTATTGTGGAAAAATATGGAAAACAAGGAAAAGAAAGATGAAAGGAAATTGAAGAGATTGAGACTTGAATTATGTGTTATACTATTGTCTCTTGATCTTAAATATCAGTAGATTTCATTATTAAAAAAATAGCAATGAAAAACAAATTATAGAGTCTAATCTATCTCTAAATGGAATGACTTTGTTGACTACTTTGTGATTGCATTTGTGTCTCCACAGGTGGTTAAATGCTTTGCTAATGTTTATGATTTTTTCCCTTTCCGTTTATCAATCCTTACCTTTACCTATAGTCTAATACAACCTTGAATAAAGCCCTTTTGATTTGTGCATGTTTGTATTTTAAGTGGTGTAAAGTTGGTGACAAAGCAAGCATATGGTAGAATATTTGCATTAGAAGAATTTGAGTGAAATATCGAACCAATAAACACTTGGTGATTTGAGTGAAATCTGATCTTTGAGAGTTTGCTATAAATATGTGCTAGTTTTTGAAATATGATTGTCTTAAATTGGCTTTGTTCATATTTACTTGACTGATTAACTCTAGGGGATTAATTGATTAAAAAAATATTTCACTCTTGAAGTGTGCACTATTTACTATTGTGAGACTTGGAATAAAGAAAGTTTATTAGTTCGCCAATTGATTGCAAATGTAGTTTGCCGAGGACAAGCAAAAGATTGGTGTAGGGGAATTTGATAAGTTATTATTTTTGGGGCTAACTTTGGATATAAATCTCTTTAATGTGTTAAAATTTTTATTTAAAATTAGTGGACTTGTTTCTTAATTGTTATCAAGTGATTTTGAATACATAGGAGTTAAATTTGAATCAAAAAGATGTAAGAAAAGTAGAGGCAATTCGAAATTGCAGTTGGCAAAAAAGTTTTTGACTAAGTGTGGGCACGTGCAAAGGAAAAGTTTATCACCAGAGTTTGATTTGAAAGGAGATTCGAAAGAGTTAGGATTTTAATTATTTTGGGAATTAAGTTATTTTCCTTATGTAGGGATCTGCTACCTGATTTCATGGGGGAGTGTATGTAATCAAATAACTTTAAAAAGGGATGATGACC
>JANZLC010068648.1:0-13177 GCA_026413385.1 Erythroxylum gracilipes
GCAAAAGAAGAGAAACCTTTTCATGATTTTTCATGGACTTGAACTAGGTTTTGTTTTTTCTAACCTAGATAGACTATGGGTAAGTTAAGGCTAAGCCCAATTTAGCAATTATTTCATTTTTGTGATTTTTGAAGCTTTATGAATCTCTATGGGAATGTTGTGTTGAATGAGAACTTGGTTGTTTGAAGGAAACCAAGGAATGCCAATATAAGAGCAAGAGGTAAGGCAACCTTGAGTTGGATTTTGCAAACGATTTAGGTGGGTAATGTGTTTATGGTTATTGCGTAAATGGGAAATTTGCTTATATGTGTATATATACTTAATTGATTGGATTTGAATTGTTGTGAATGTGGAAAAAATGCATTATGATGTGTTTTATGTCATGCCTTGCAAGATGTATGACATTTTGATATAACCGAAGAAGAAAAAGTATAAGAAGCATGAGAATATGAATATACGATTGATTGAATTAAGCATAGAATTGCTTGTGTTTGGACAAGAGAGAAACCGTTTTGATAGTCACGTGCACATCGACCTAAAGCCTTCTTCTGGCTGCCCGTTTGTGGCATATGAGATCCAAAGAATGGACTCATTTCGTTCATGGTGAAAACTTCGATTTCTCCATTTCGTTCCACGTAACTCTCGAGCCAACTATTTGTGCATTTGCATTTTGATTTGTCAAGTTATGATGCAAGATTGAGTGTCATGCTTTGGTGATTATGATATGTTCTATGTGATGACATTTTGAACTATGAGTTATGAATTAGAATCGTGAATGATGGATTTGCTAGCCAAAATAGGATATAGATGTATATGGATAAATATATGTATGTATGTTTGACTGTGTGGCTTGTTTCCAATGGATATAAACATATTAGCCACTGAGCTTTGTAGCTCAATCCATTATTTTCTCCTCAAGTACAGAACAAGAAGATCGTTGATCCTTGCAAGGCAATTGGACAAACTCCGAGATAGCTACATTTAATGATTAAGTTAGTTAGATAACTTTTGAGTAGCTTTAGCAACATATCGAACATGAGCATCCAATGTATTTTGTATTTTGTGTTAAGTCTGAATGTAGATGTTTATATGTATCTAAAGCTTTGTAGACTCTTATCTTTTGACGTTAATGAAATATGATTGCGTTTTGGCTTATGACCTTCCAAGTTGTACATTGCATTTTTCAAGTCTTCCATAGGGGTAAAATTTGTGTTCTGACTTCAGGGGAAAAGTTTTGTTAATCTAGGCTGAATTAGACAAAGGTATCTTCTTAGAAGTTGTAGCTTATCTTTCTAGCTTTCCAACGATATAAACTATGAAATTTTTGGATATCGGAGTTGAGAGATATGATCATTATAAGTTAGTGATGCTGCATACGATGTATAAAAGCCTTGGTAGCGATCGCGAGGAAGCAGGGTGCAATCCCGCACCTTGGGAGTAGCCTCAAGTGCGATCACAACAAGGAAAGGTGCGACTGCACCCTGGGAGTAGCCTCGGGTGCGCTCGCCACAACGAAAGGTGCGATCGCACCTCATAACTTCACCAATGTTTCACCACCCAAAGGGTTTTCCAAATCTGAACATGTTTGATTCTTTTGGCCATAACTTCGTCATCCGACCTTCAAATGAAGTGATTCTTGAACCAATAGATTCTTGAAACATTCCTCTATCTCTACATAAAAATTGATAGCCTTTGGTGTCGAGTTGAAAAGATTTATGGAAAGAAAGTGAGGGAATCGGTTACTGAACATACTTCAGTATTTTAATCATATCTTGATCTGTAGAGCTCCGAATGAGATAGTTCTTGTTTCAAATTAAACTAGAGACATAAAGCTACAATTGTTTTGAAGAAGTCAATTTGTGATTTTTGGTGACTGACTAGTGTGAGCACGCCGCTCTTGTGGGATGCGTGTTCAGATGTCACATAGGACATTGGGCACGTGTCTTGCGAGGGTGGGGTGCCCAACATAATGTATCAAGGGATAAAATACATGGGGGTTAAATGTATTTTTACCTATTGTAAAATGAGAAAAATTAAAATAAATAAATACAATAAAGTTATCATCATCCATCACTTTATATAAAGAATTATCTACCAAGTAATAAAACTTTCCAATTTATTGTAAAATAATAACATATTAAATACAACACAATAACATCAAATAATAAATAATTCTAGCTATTTCTAAATCTATTGGATTTTACTTGGGAGAATTCATTCCTAAAGAATCTCAAATGTCAGATTTTGACATCCCAGATAGTCTTATAGACTTGGGCTCAGACACTATTGGACCATTTTAGACCAAAGTCTCTTTCTTTTAGGATGGTTTGATGTTATTCCCTTCATTGATGAAGAGGAGCTAGATAAATTTTAAAAAAAATTAAACATAGAGGAAGTGAGCCAAGTAAAAGACAGAGAATAACTAATGATGATAGCGGTAGCACGCATGGAGGAGCTCACTCGTCAAATCTGCAATCATAGCAAGAACATATCTGATGAGGATGATGACTAGAATTCTTCCCATTATTATTGTAATTTAAAGTTATTTGTTTAAGTGTCTTTTATGATGTGATATCGTTCTTATCTAAAATAGTTAATGTGACATTATTTTTATCCATTTAGTATAAGAAGTGAAGTTATTCTTATCCATTTAAGGTGTGATTGTGACCTTGTCCTTATCTAGAGATATTTGTCTTTTTGTAATCTCTTTTACCTATAAAAGCAAATGACCTCTTTCATTGTATTCAAGCTTCAGTATAGCAAAGTTTCATTAGATCGAAGCAAGAAAAGCTTCATTGTGTCCAAGAAATATTGCCATTCAATAAAAGTTGTGTTTCCATATAGTTTCTCTCTAAAAACTCTCTCTCTGCCCTAAAAGCTTAAATCTTCAATAAGTTTACTTCTGTCACACAGAGATACAAGTATGCTCTGCACTTGCCTTTGTATAAGGATCACATGCATAAGAAAGTATTAGGCCTATGATCCTGTTTGACTTTTAAGTTATACAAGGAGGATTGATCAATTTAGATCCCTAAGAGGCTTTGAGAGTTGATGTCCGTTGAGGACTTATGTCTTGGCTAGCATATTTGAGGTCTTAGCTACAGTCATATTTGTCTATTTTAGAGCTCTTATAGAGGTCTACTCTATTATATTGCCAGTGGTTTCCTGTTATCCCCATAACCCTTGTCCCAGGGTTCTTAAGTGGTAGCAGAACCATACGTTTTTCTAGTGAAGTGATCAAGTTATTGTTGATAAAAGTGAGTAGGAAGAGACTTAGAAAAATTGAGTAAAGTTCTGACCTTATCAAACTTAGTTCATTTCTCTTCAATCCTTTCTTTAGGAAAATTTCCTTCTAACCTTAAGAAAAATCTCTCCAATAAAATCGAAAACCTTGTAGAAATTACCCACTTACCCGAAGACACTAAAATCTATGATTCCCAGCTACCTTTATTAAGCCCATATAGTCTATATCATAGATCTAGATCTTTTACAAGGAGTATTCGCCCCTTAATCTCCACACATAGACCTTAACCTAAAGAATTGATCCAAGGATCCAGATTAGACCAATGTAGCCTAAAATCCACTTCTGCAAAACAATAGGTAACTCAGGTGTTTCCGTCTAAACTCATCTCGTTATAACTAGACCAAGGGTACACATATCTCCATATAGGCAATATTCGCATAATTTTAACATTATATGGAAGAGAAGGAATTCCAGCAACAACTAGAATTTTTGTCTTAGATACGAATTACACATTTACTAGAATGCCTTAATCGACACCCTCTTGACCACTCTCATTAATGAAAGTGTCATCATAACTATTGCTCCAAACTTCAACATTAAGCTTATTGATTTGACTCTATCCAAAAGAAAAAAGTCTAAATTCAAATTGTTTGAGCTGAGCAAGATCCTACTACTGTTATGGGCACACTCCATCACCGGATCATTTATAGATTACAAAACCATGCTCTAGATATGAACTTTCCAATCTCTACACGAGATGCCTTTTATATGATAGCAAACAGGTCTCATAATAAGACCATAATCCAGATCCTATGACAATTTCCATCACAATAGTTGATAGAGTTAATGCCTATGGAGTGGATCACAAATTATGAGAAAGAATTTCATACTCGTCATTGACGTTCCATTCATACTACCACTCCTCAATTTTGAGAAGTTTAATGGATAGAATGGCAATGTCTATTTTCAACAGGTATAGAGAAGAAAAAACAGAATCATCCAAAGCCCCTTCTGGGCCAATAATGATGATTACTCCATCATTTTCTCATAAAGAAGGCATTAATGGTCCTTTAATCCACTCTGTCCACCATGATGGAAATGAGGTGTATGTCAACCATGTCAATGGACATTTCATCTGGGATGTAGATCCATCTATGTGCAAATTAGATTGTGAATGTTGGATGGGTGAATAGTCTAATAGTGACAATGAAGATTACGTCCCAGGATGTAGAGAAAAGCCTACTAGAAAGTCATGATCTAAATGCCAACTGCAAAAGAAGATGCAACCCAAGTATGCTGAAGATTATGACTCGAGACCTTAGATTGTTCTTAGGAATCCTAAGCCTAGACCAAAAGATCTTTCTAAACTATTGAGAGTAGATGGGAAAGAACACTATATCTAACCAAAAAGCACTGTGCCAATAATTTCTCCAATCCCTTAAGAGATCCCCAAATCATTACCATGTATGATGACGAAATCATATGATGAAGATTTTTTTGCCTTTGGAAGCCTATCCTAATAAAACGACTAAAGTATCTCTAAGGCCATACTCAAGATTAATTGGTATCAATCCACACAATAATCATATACCTACTTCTCCAGAAGAAGAAGTACTAAATTTACAGACACAAAATGTTGAAGCACAAAACTCTGTTCTTCGTAGAATTGATTCAAAGCTTAATGGTCTATCCGAAAAGACACAAAGACTAAATTCAAAAGTTGATGATATTATTTCCTAAGTGTGAGAGTTACATAAATGACTGCTCAATCAAGCTGCCTAACTTGATTCTGATCTAAGAAGATATATTGACCAACATTATTATGGATCAGACTTCTTTAAGAAGGAAAGAGAACTTCAAAAAGTTCAGGAAGAGCTCAAAAGAATTGAGTCAAATATGACTAAAGAACAATCCAAAGCTATATATAAAGTATACCCCTCGACATTTCCAGTTGTAAAACCCACTTATAGCACTCCATCCTATCTTGATAATACTGACTATGAAAAAGTCTTCAAAATGTCATATCCATTGTTCAAACAAACCCTTGCAAAACCATCAAAACCTTCGAAGCCAAACCCACTAGCAAAAGACGTTTTGTCAACTTCTAAACCTTTACAAATCAATACACCACCAACTTCTCCACCAAAAGAAAGACCTTCCTTGGACACATCAAAAGAACCTATGCCTAACCAAGAATTCATAACTATCCTTCAACCAATTCTCGATAGTTCTGAAAGTTACACAGCTCTAGATAGCACTGACAGTTACAATGATAACCCAAATTCTGATTCTTTTATAGAAAGTTCTAAACAACTTGTAGATCCCAGTCAAATATCTCAAATGATGATGACTATTCCATACTCTTCTCAACCATACAAAGAAGTTGAACCTGAGGTTGACAATGATGAGTCAACGACTGAACTAGTCAGACCACAAGTAACTCTTATCTACAAACCTACTTAAGGACCATGGTTTACTTTTAATGATGTTCCACCAACAAAATGGAAAGATTGACTGCAAAAATTCAGTGCCTAGATAAATCTTCAAATGATAAGGCCAGATATCTCTTAAATACATCTTAAAAGAATTTATCTTCAAAATGACAAGAACTTTAAGAGAATGGTTCCAAAGCCTTGATGAATACAAAAGCATGCAAGTCTTACAACTATCAGAAGCTAGTTCCTCGTTATGAATGATTCATAAAGAATTCATCAAAGATTTTTAGCTTATCGATTGATAAAGCAGACATGAGTATTTTGAAATGAAGTATTGTTCTATGAATAGGAAAAATTTACAGAACCATTTTCAAAAAATGTCTGAAAAATATTATATGCTCAATGGCATCAATGATGTCAATCTTTGGTACACATTCATTGCTTGCCTTCTTGATGAATTGCAACCTCAAATGCAAGGACAAGGAGAAATGTGAATGCAACATAAAAAAAAAGGAGAAAAACTTAAGAAAAAAGTCATTTTGAGTTCCCCTTTTCAATAAAAAGAGTGAAAAGAAGATAAGATTTTTCAAATGATGCACTTCTGAAACTAGAAAGTCTAACATATATTACTTATATGGACAACCAGGTCATTATGTAAAAATATTCCCTAAAAAAAACCAAAAGGGTATAAAAATCTTGCATTTTATCGAAGCTATGATGCGCATAAGAGATGATGAAGACATTAAGTCTATTTTTGAAAAACATTCTAGTTGAGATGAAGAGACACTATTTACACTACTTGACTACGAATCTACTAATGATGAAACCTTTTCTCTTGAAGAAGGAGATGATGAACCAATTTATATAATGAAATAATCTTATTTCAAGCTAGAGCTATAGAAGCCAATAGTCACACGACCATATGTCAAACTCCAATTGCTTGTTATTGGTTATATGGATACAATAAAGGTGTTATGAAACCACATATTATTCTTACAGAAAATGGTAACCTTATGAGGAATACTTTACTACAACTGATGTTAAATCCTTCAAGATAGACCTTATCACAAAAATAAGGTTTAGGATAAAGTTCTTCCAAAGTTGTATCATTTGGACAAAACTATTAGGAAGCAATCTTCTTGGTCCTGACATACTTATTGTGATGGACGTTTATTACCAAATAGAAAAGTTACAAATCTTGCCAAAGGGGATTTGTTACATACAAGATTTCCGTGAATACATTGAAGATCCTAACATCTTTGAGCTATAATACGTTCCTACTAGATATGAAAATGTCAGGGATTAACTCTAACAATATTGCCTAAAAAGTTATGAACAATTTAATCATCCACATCCATTATTGCAGAATTTAGAATTTTATATCTAGTTGTCATTAAAAAAATCAGGACATTAATATAAAAAGGCCACTCATCTAAGAATGAATCCAAATGACTTAAAGATGGCACAAGAAGACTGTGCTATACTTTTTAAAGAAGGACTGATTGAGCTAACAAAATCAGATTTGGCATGTTAAGCTTTCTATGTGGAAAACAAAAAGTAGAGAAGAATAGAGGAAAAAAGAGGTTAGTTATTAATTACAAGCATTTGAATAATTTTCTTCAAGATAATAAGTTTCCTTTGCCCAAAATAAATACACAGTTGTTAATTTTGAAAGCAGAAAAAATATTCTCAAAGTTTGATTTAAAATCTGGATTTTGGAAACTGGATATTGACCCAAAGGATCAACATAAGACAACATTCTACATTCCTAATGCCTAGTAATAATGGACAGTCATGCCATTTAGGCTAAAGGTCTCTCCATCATTGTTTCAAAGAGCCATAACAAGAATCTATGACGATATCCTATCGAGTGCTTTGATTTATATTGATGATATCCTACTTTATTCTCAACTCATCAAGCCTTACTAAAACAATTTTTGGATCTTACAAAAAAGTATGAGATTATGCTCTCAACCCATAAAAGTCAAATTGGATTAGCCTATGTAGAATTTCTTCATATTAAATTTCATGATGGTTTCTACCAGCCCAACCCACATATAGCTGGTGAACTACTAAACTTACCAAACACAAACCTTACTGTTAAATAAATCCAACAATTTTTTAGAATTTTTAATTATATCAGAGTTTTCATCCCTTGTATGTTAGAATACATCAGCCAATTGTCAAAGCTATTGAAAAAAAAGTCACCTTCTTAGGGCCCTGACTAGACAAAGGCAATAAAGCAATTAAAGAAGATTAGTCACCATCCACCTCCGCTAAAGATTCTTGACAAAGGAAAACAAATCTTGTAGACTAATGCTAGTGAAGATTTCTAGGGAGAAATATTAATAAAGGAGATAAAAGGAAAGAGGTTTTACTATGGACATGCTAGAAAAGCATAATGACACAATCTATAAAGAGATTTTGGCAGTCAAAAGAGGTATAGAAAAGTTTAATTTCCACTTATTTCTTTATAGTAGAAATGGACAATACATTCTAGCCAAAGATAATAGATCTGGAAAAAAAAACTGCCAAAGAGCCAATTGCTTAGCTGGAAAGATTGGTTCTTCTGCTATAAATTCACAATTAAACACATCAAAGGTCATCAGAACATCTTAGCTGATTTCCTCTCTTGACCTCAAAAGCATATCAACCTTATCACTCCTTCCAAAAATATTTCTCTCTTCTTTTTAATGGTTGACCTATTGAGCATTGCAAAGATAAAGAAGTTCTTTCCTTCTATTGCAAGCACACCCACTACCATTGATGAGATAGCTTCTTTTTCCTAGCTAAGCCTTTTCTATTACCTCCACCTCTTTCTCAACCAATTAAGCTTGCATTAATGGCCTGCTTTTAGAGAATACATTATGGTACTTATAGGCACTCTCTAACCTCTATGGAGGTTCCCTCTTATTGATTATCCTTGGTGCCAACCACTAATAAGATGGAGGACTCAACTCTCACAAATTATTGAGGATCTCAGGTTATGGGAGACTCCATTAAAGAAGCAAACCACTCAATGCTTCTTTGTCCTTCATCGACTTTATAGCACATCATATGATGGATCCATCTACTCTAAAAATGAAGCATATTTCTGGCATACCTCAATCTAATGGCCAATAAGGAAAATGTCCTTAAAGATAGGTGTTGAATCCATAAGATAATATACATGTTATTATGATACCAATCAATTCACTTAGTCAATAGGCTTGTACATATTTATATCTAACTTAGAATAATATGCTCTAGACAACGCAATGGCTATTTTGGCGTTTATTAATATGCCTCGACCAAATATACTTATCACCATATTACACACTTGTATAACGTCACTTTTTTAGGATCTCAAAAATCAAACAACAAGATCAATCATACAACACACTAAATATGTATATAAGGCACCCAAATATATAAATACATTTACAATTGAATTATGAATTAACTATGGGTGACACTTAAAATCACAATTCATATGCCTATTAATTTGTATATATCTACAAAAATTACAAAACATTTATAATTCACATTAGCCCAACCCTTGTAATTACCAATTTGATGAAAATCTAATTATGCCAAATACCTAGAATCAGAGCTTTTCACCAATCTATCTAAAAATAAAAAATAAAAATGTAAATAGATAATTAACACCCAATAAAGTATTTAGTATATATAAAGAATAAAACAATAATCCTAAAAGAGTTGCAATTGGCATATACTACTAAGTCTAACGCGAAAAGATAAGAAAATTGAGGATATTGTCTTCAAGATGGATGGCATGAAAGCTCTTGGACCAGATGGGCTAAATGGATTCTTTTTCCAAAAATCTTGGACTATCATTAGGACTTACGTTAAATAGTTTGTTTATGAATTTTTCACCAATGGCAAGCTTCTGAAGGAAATTAACATAACTTTCCTATGCTTAATTCCCAAAGGAACTCACCCTTCCTCTTTCAGTGATTTTAAGCACACTGATTGGACTAATTTCTTATACAAAATCATATCCAAGATTCTTATTGCTCGATTGAAAAAGGTACTCATTTCACTTATTAGTGATAACCAAAGTGCTTTCATATGCAATAGACAAATTGGTGACAATATTCTCATTGGACAAGAACTATTAAGGGGCTATTCAATATCAAATGTTTATGCTAATTGTACCATCACAGTTGATTTCTTTAAGGCATTTGATAGTGCTAGTTAGAGATTCCTTTGGAAGGTGCTGGAGGCTTATGAATTTCCAAGAATATTCATCAATTGGTTGAAAGAATACTTTTCCATTGCTAGCTTTTCTATATTAATCAATGGGAGTCCACCTAGTTCTTTTTTAGCAGCTAAAGGGCTCAAACAGGGATACCCTCTCTCTCCATACTTGTTCATACTTTGTATGAAATTATGAATTCCATCATCAAGCTTGAAGTGGAGGCTAATCATAAATTCAAATTCCATGTAAGATGTAAGAAACTTAGACTAACTAATCTGTCTTTTGCAGATGATCTTCTTTTTTATAGTGCTAAGCCTAATTCAATACAAACCTTTATAAAGGCTCTGGATAGATTCAAAGGCTTATTTGGATTATAGGTTAATCTCAGCAAAAACCTATTTATTATCTCTAAAGCTGCCTTTTCTATTGAATCAATAATTGCTTCCATCACTAGTATGTCAATGAAGACTCCTTCATTGCTTTATTTAGGGCTTCTATTTTCTATTAAGAGGTTAAGCTATCTTGAATGCATTCCACTCATTGAAAAAAAAATCTAGAAACGATTTAATTCATGGGTGAATAAATTCTTATCCTATGCAGGGAAGATACATCTTATTAAATCAGTGATCAATTCCTTACACATCTATTAGAGTTCTTATATCTTTTTATCCAAAGGAGCAATTAAGACAGTGGAAATATTATTCAAGAACTTCCTATAGGATTATTTTAATGGAGATAAAGGGCTAGCCAAAGTGAAGTGGATGAATATATGTTGTCATAAAGAGGGGGGGGGGGGGTGTTAAATATTAGTTCAGTAAAACTCTTTAATCAAGCTCTCATCCTTAAGAGACTATGGTGTATATTTGAAGACAAAAAATTAGTATGGATCAGGTAGATCCATTCCTACTTTCTCAAAGGTATATGTATTTGGTAGATGAGTAAAAGTCCTTCAAACCCTTACTTCTTAAATCAGCTATTGTACCTATGGAATTTAGCCCAGGATGATGTCAAGTGTAGAGTTGGCAATAGGTTACTAACCACTCTATAGTTTGACAATTAGTCAGGTTAAGGCTCTCTTATTCACTATCTACCCTCATCAATGATCTCTCTTTTTCCCCTTCATACTAAACTCAGTTCATTCATTGATGTGTAACTCCTGGAGGCTTCCTGCTTACCTTAGTCAATTGTAACCATAATATTCCCTAAATTCATCGACAACATAAACCTTTTATTGAAGAGACCTTACAACTTGCAAACTATCAAACAAGACTACTATGGATATGATCAGATTGAGGAATCCAAAAGTTGACTAGAGTGGAATTTTTTGGCACAAAATTCTTCCTCCAAATTTATTTTTTCTCTTATGGCTTATTGTCATGAATCGACTTAATACTGTTGATAGAATTTCTTACCTTGACATAAATAGAAGCTACTCTCTATGTTCTACACATGATGAAACTAGAGATCATCTATTCTTCAAGTGTTCATTTTATAAGTTTATTTAGGAACAAGTGAAGCTAAAATGCTTATGGACTAGTTTTGATAATTCTATCTTCATCATTATTCATTGGCTAGCAACATAAGCTTCTATTCTTGCGAATGACAAACTAATCTACTTACTGGCTATGGGACTATACATGCAAACAATCTGTAAAGAAAGGATTGGGGAGAAAGCTTGAATCCAAATGCAAAACAGTAAAAGCACTTATCAATGAAGTTATAAATGGGACTTGATAAATTATTTTACTGAGAAACCTTGCAACAACTTGTAGTTCCATTCTACTCCTCTCTTTGAATATCTAATTTGTGTGCTATTTTCATAATAGAAATGTTGTAGGTATATCCAATGTGTTATTTTGTGTTGAGAGTTAATCCCATGAACCTCCTTTTAGGGATGTCAGTTTCATTATTTGTTAATTCATTCCTTTTTTCAAGTCTAATGCGAAAAAGTACCTTGAGTCTCCATTTGAAGCAAAAATGTTTACCTAGGCACTCCCTAAAATCTGTAGAAGTTAAGAAAAACCCTTTAGATTGTTGAGTACTTTTTTAAAACAAGCCCTCTTTGAGCTTTTGTGAGCTTCCTATTTAAAAATCAACAAATTCTGGCAAAATAGGTATTTACAAAAATTGATTTTCAAAGGGTTCAGTTATCTTATTATTTTATTTAGCTAGTTGAATACCAATTTATATAAAATTCCTGCTAGTCGATGATATAAGTCTGCTTAACCAATATCAAATTAGATGTCTTCATAAAATTTGTAGATAATTCTTTCAAGTTTCTATACCCTTTTGAATCACTTTAATTTGATATTAATTACAAAAGTTATTATAATATCAAATAATGTTCAATGGTAACAACAAAAATGACTCCACATACTTCTTTCATCAAATTCTTCTATTTGAGTTTGATATCAATGATATATATTAATTCTACTAAATTTTAACATAAATTTTGAGGACACTTAGCTTGTGTTTTTTAGGATTTTTATATGAATTAGTATTTAATTTAGATTATATTCTATTTACATGCCTTATTTTAGCTTTCCAATAAAGAAGCTATGAATTTGGATAATTTGTAGTTGATTTAGAAAAGTTTTAGTGTGATTTTGCAGGAATATAGTTTCAACATGGTCTCGTGTTTAGTAATACGACACATTTGGATAATTTGGAGTTAAGTTGGAGAAGTTTTAGAGGAACACAACTTGAATATGGTCTCATGTTTAGTAACACAACACCAACATGGTACTGTATTTAACCTATGTAGATTAATGGTATATTATGCTTCTTTGATAACTTGGAACATAGATGAACACAGCACAAACACGTCATGGTGTTTGTACCATATTACAAAAAAAGTGATATTAGCTAAGGATGGTCGGGCCTAGCCTGAAGTCAATGAGCCAGTTTAATCAGGACTTGAGCTTGATTTTATAGGCCCAGGGCTTGATTGGTAAAGGCAAAACAATGTCGTTTTGTCAATTTTAAAAAAATAATTTCAAGCTAGGTCAGGTTTTCTTAGGCCCTATCAGGGGTTATTTTAAGCCTGTTTGTGCCCTGAGCCCAAGACAGCCTAGGCCAAGCTCGGCTCGACTTGACCAATTGCCATCTTTACTCTCAACTTCTTTGATAGTGTGGTCACAAGAAGGACATGTTCTGTGTTGGCCCCTGAATTTTTTTTATATTTGATTAAGTATGATTAGATGATTTTTTGAGTCTTGATAGATTAAATTGTGTTAGGATTAATTGTCATGATTAATGTAATTAAGGTTAGGTGGCATAAGTGATTAAAATTGAAGT
>JANZLC010068674.1:0-13173 GCA_026413385.1 Erythroxylum gracilipes
AGAGTATGGTTAAAGTGTCAACTCCCACTAGACTGACTACGTCACATCTAGCCCAAGTGATGTTAGTTCTTGTCCCCAAGGCTCATTACTCAATTGGATATGTCACTGAAGACTATCTTCATGACATTTCTACTTTGGCTAGAGATTCCTGAGTAATAACCCCAACAAGAGGTCGTGGGTATCATCTCCTCCTATCAAGAGTGGTGAATCCTTTATTGGCTACTCAATTACCTTCAAATATCTCAAGCTATACCCAAGCACCACCTTATAAGTAACCTCTAAGAGGCAATGAGTCAAAGTATAAGATCAGTATCCAAGATATCCTTGAGCACCTTAAGTTTATGGATATTTGCACCATTGCTATGATGAGACTATTACTGACACTATAATAGATTATCCATATGATTGTCTCATGGTAGGTCATCCAGTGTACTTAATACTCTTAGCAAGCATCCACATGTTAACTCTAAACAACTCATGCTTACAACTTATAAGATCCATCGCTTGATCTAATCAAGGAGTATAACATGTGCTAGTCTGTCCGGATTAATAATGTCCCATCTCATTAATCCTATGACTAAAGATAATTTAGATACTAACATAATTTCACATGATAGGAATATCATTATCATAATCTCATCATGATTTCCTACATGTTATGTAATATATCAAGGACTTCATTAATTCGATTTAAGATCACTATCAGTTCATAAAAAACATGAACATCAAATTAACAAAAAAGCCTTTTTATTAATCATAAAGATTTATACAATAAGTGCTAAAGGAGATTGCCTTTAGAGCACTTCTCTAACAATAGACTATTCAACAAGTAAGGAAAAATCAAACACACACCAATCAACTGAATCTTAGAAAATCCATAAATAAAAACTCAGAAATCCATAAATAATGTAAAGCACACAAGTATTGTGCCCCTCGAAGAGATTCAAACCTAGCCTTATTCCTCGTTACATTATCTTTGTCATCAGTTTCTTCTTCTGAAGCAACTAACAGATCCTTTGTCAGACCATTTTCTTTAACAGCAGCAACTAACTGTGAATTTGGACATTTTATTATTTTTCCCTCACTACATCTTTGTGCTTATAATTGACCCTTTCTAACCCAAGTATGTTTTGGTAACGTGGGTTGTTGCTGGAAGTTCATTGAAGAGTGTCTAAATTTTTTTTTAACCTCTTTGAAATATCATTTGTAACAACTTGTAACATTTCGACCTTATGTTACACCACTTTTCTCATCATTCGACTTCTGATTTTTCATTGATATTTCTCCTTGGACAGATCTGATTGCACCACTTTTCTCATCATTCGACTTAGAACATTCACCTTTATAGCCAATGCCTTAAAGGTCTCCTTTAGTCTTACCAATTTCCAATGATTTTTCTAGCTTTTCGATACTTCCATTTAGCATTCTTATTCCTTTTTTCGTACTAACCAACTTCAATTTTGTTTCATCAAGCTCCTTTATTGTAGATAACAACTTCTACTCTAAATCTTGAATGATGTTCTTCATAAAAGAGTTTTCCTTCATTTTGCATACATTAATTTATAGGCTTCATAAATATCGTCCTTTTTGTAATCCAAATCATTGTCATCACTGTCATAATTTGAACCAAAACTATAGACTGATTCATCTACATTTTCTTGAAATTTTAGACTGATTTATCCATGGTTTCAACATCAGTTTCTTCTTTCTTAGTTACTGTTAAGCAAGTAACTGGAGTTTCGCTATATAAAGAAACTGACGCAGTATACACAAATTCCTCTTCACTACCATACTCATTTTCAGATTCATTATCACTCCAAGTGCTCATATAGGACTTCCCTTTTCTCTTCTTCAAAGTGTTAACACATTCCGCTTGCATATGTTTGAAGCCTTGACATTCATGATATTGAATTTTCTTCATTTTTCTTTCACCTTTTAAGTTTTAGCTTGTTGTTTGAAATTGTTGTTCAATGAACTCTCACTGTTCTATTTAAACTCGGGTTTATCCTTCTTTACTTTCTTTAATCACTTGCTGAAATTTCTTGTCAATAACTCCATATCCTTGTTCTCATCAGATTCATCTCCTAAGTCATTCACTGCTTTTCCAATTTCAGCTTGCAATGCCAATCCTTTGCGCCTCTCTTGTTTCCCTCTTAACAAATTCATTTCAAAGTTAATAAGAATTCTGATTAACTTATCCAGAGATAATTTGTTGATATCATGAGCCTCTTCGATGGTTACAATTTTTAGTATGAATCTTGAAGGCAGTGATCTCAATGTCTTTTTAACCAGTTTCAGATTAAAATACTTCTTTCCAAGCTTATGTGCTTGATTTGCTATGTCACGCAGTCTCTCATAGAAGTCTTCAATTGTTTCACTTTCATCCATCTTCAATTCTTCGAATCTCACAACCAACATCTAAAGTTTCGAAGCTATCACAGATTTTGATATTTCATGTATAGTTTGCAAAGTATCCCAAGCTTCTTTTGTCGATTCACAACTTGATATCATTGAGAAGCAACCTTCATTAATGACCTTAAAGATGGCATGCATGGCTTAAAGTTTTCAAGTGCTCTTTATTCTTCAGCTCTTGTCCACTCCGATGGATCTTTCAATACTACTTCTCCCTTGTCATCAATTATAACTCGATGTGTCCAACTATGTAACACTAAGTTCCACACTTTTGTTCCTGTGCCTGAATAAATACTCTCATCTGAGATTTTCATGTAGGATAATTTGAACCATCTAACAGCGGTGGCCTGATGATTGATTCCCTTTCTCTTATAGCCATAATTGCAAAACACGGATCTGCACCAACTTGACTTATCAAGTTCTGATTTAGTGACCAGCTAAGATACCAATTGAAAATTTCCGAAGTGGTGTAGTTTCACACAAATTATGAATGGTCGCAGTTGTTATATGTTTTTTGACAAAAATGGAAACAAAAAAGTAAAAAGCGAAATAATAAATTGCAGCTCGGCACACCTTGCCTATGTCTGCGGGGTCCTCACCTAGCCTAATACTTTCACTAACAACAATAATTTTATACAAGGCTTTACTGAGCCGACTCACTCAACCCTTAACACTACCCCTTGTTCTCACAACTTGTGAAAGTATTTCACACCCAATAGTATGATCACCTCGTTCTAACCTCAACAGATGAATGTTTAATGATAACAAAACAAAATAAACAACTCAAGTGATTAAACAAAATTTAAAATAAATGAAAACACGAGATAAGAAAAAAAAAACTTCCCTAATAATTCCAGCTTCTTCAATGAAAGATCGGAAAGTTATCCACTAATAAATCTGTTGTAGTATTTTTGATATTATCACCGTAAGATCACACCCACAGTAGCAGAAAAATACCAAACAAAAATGAACTTTTCTTCACTGAAATGTTGCAGAAATTTGAACTGCAAAATCCACACCAGCTGCTTGAATTTTTCGCACAACACCTCCACTATTGACAACTACCAAAACAAACGCAATCAATAACCGATCAACCCAACAAAACTCACGCAAATACCACAAAAACTAGCTGTCAAAATTTCCCTCAAAGATTGTTCAAAAAAAAAGAACATAACTGGCAATAAATGATTACACAGCCTACTAAAGTCAGTTAAGAAAAACAGAGAAACGCAGCAACAATGATTACCCACAAACACCGATTATCCAACCAAATCATGCAACCTACCAAAAATACCCTCAATAAACATTCAAGGCAGAAGAAAATGCAGCTCTAAAAATCACATGAAATCAACAACTTTTCAACCCACTGTTGACGTGCAAAGATGGATAATATGCAGCTGTCAAAATCAACACAATCAACATCACAATACAACACTCAATGGTTATTCAAAACAAAATAATATGCAGCTTTAAAAAAACATAATCCACGATAAAAACTAGCAACAAGGTCATGAAACCTTAACAGAAAGTTGTAACACAACTTGGAATAATATCCCACAAAATCAGCTACTAAAATAATCCAAGATTGCTCTAAAATCCCAGCCTCCAAGTCATACAAGAACTCTCGTTTTTCCACACTAAAAATAGGAATCCTTCAACTCCAAAACTTGTGTGAAACATATTAACAAGACAACTGTCATTAGTAGTCCAATCTTCAACATATCCTTCCTTAGATAGCTATTATCTCCAAAATGGCTTATCCATTAAATCCCATCTTGATTAGGATTTTAAACCTTATCAAAATTATCTTGAAAGAGTCCCACATAAATCCACTTGGTCTAATTATCAAATAATGTCCAAAATTAAATAATAAGATATAAGATATATATCTTAACACTTTGATTGTTTCTATAGGTGCTTATCATTATGAAAGAGAAAGCTTCAGGAGGTGAAGAGGCTCAAAGATTCTATAATATGTTTCTTTTTTTAATGCCTTTTATGGTCATGAATGATGTTTATTTGGATTCCTGCCCCCTAATTTTCCTAACAACTCTTAATAAACCATCAAAATATGTATAGGATTGGTGTTAACCCTTCAACATGTGAGGAACTTCATAGTTAGTTGGAAATAAGCTTTGGGTTGAAGGTAAGTTGGACCACACGCATGGCAAAGGCATGTGGGAGCTCCAAGGTAACTTAGCAAGTTAGATCAAGTTTGGGGTGAGTTTTTTTACAATTTTGGATCTTGTATGGACTGACTTGGTTAAGGCTAAGTTCTTGATGCATTAAAGACTTTGTGTATTCCAAAATTAATAAACGATGGCTAATGGAATTGAAATGGGTAAGTATTAGAGTAGACCAGTGTGATATGAAAGACTTTAAGTTTAGATGACTCATCATTAATAGATAGAGGTAATGAGGAGAATCTAAAGGTAGTAGAGACCTTAGTGGATATAGATGCATCATTACTATATATATGTAATCTCTTATTGAGAGAGATCATTCGTGTTTTTATTGTTGTCTTTGATAGTTTAGTGCTTTCATAGTATTCTTGCAATAGTACAATAAAAACAATAACTCAATGCATGTCCTGCAAAGAGACTATATATATATATAGGTCAATATTCACATAAGAAGATTGAGGCCTTGTTTGGTAATAATTTATTAGATTTTTTGGCAAATTGAGAAGTAATTGGTTGTTTGACCATATTAAACCACTGATAATCATGTTTGATAATCAATTGATTGGGTTGGGTGATTGAACTCAATATGTTGTTTTTGAAAACGCTCCTCTTAGGAATGTTTTGCTTTAGTGGCTAAGAAATTAAAGGATGAAAAGACGAATGTGCTCAAAAATTATTGCAAATTGCAAGAGAGAAGATGAGAGATAAAGATAGAAATAGAAATAGAAAAGAAATAGAAATAGATAAGCATAAAAGTGTTATTTCAATTTATTCGAAGTAAAAAAAATACTCTACTTTATTCAAAAATTAAGCATCATTATTTTTAAAAATTATTTCATTTTTAATTAAATAAAATAAGTATCATTGGATTTGGGTTGTACAATACAAAAACCGCTAACAAATTATTTTATACTAATTAACTAAAATTTTCTATAATGTTTGATTCAAAGATTAGGTTGGCAAGAAAGTTTAAAGTTACATTTACTCATTAATACTTGGATTAAATATTGCAATTAAGAAAAATTAAATCATTAATTTTAAAATATTTTTAATAGTTTAAAAGGTAAAAATGTTTCTACAAATAGTTATTATGTCTAAAAATTATTTTAATGATAATTTTAATATATAAAATTATTCAAAATATTTTTAGTTTTATTTATAAGATAAGACTAATTTTATTAAGTGATTATATTTTCATATAATTAAAAATAATTTTTGTGCTCATTAACTACTACTTTTTTCATTTTAGTTTCTAACATTAATTTAAATAATTATTTTTTATTTTGAACATAGGCAAATAGGTTTTAGTTTATTTAATTTTGATTGATTGAATTAAGTAAATCAAAACATAAACATAAATTCTTATGAGAATATTTAAAGAAATACTAAAATATAGTATTCATGTTCTTATAAAAATTTTTTTAAGTTGTACCTTCATAAATCATTTTACACATAAACAGTTAATATTAAACAGTTAATTTTACCAAATATTTTAAATAAATAACTAATATTATCTGCTGGTCAAAACAACTATATTAATCCGCTAATAGAACAGCCAACAGAGCAATGGAATTTGGAAGTGAAAATTTAAAATCATAGCATTTTAAATGCCACACAACTACTTTTACTTTATACAAACTGCTTATATATATACGATTCACACGATTAGCAATATTAACTTTAATTTATTATTTATTATATAATAATAAATATTAGTATACCTTTTTATTTTTACTGATTTTTATATTTTATATTTTATCTATTGTATATTAATTTTGTATCAGTTTGATACGAAACCTTTTTAAGATGGGTGAATGCATTTTAATATTATTTTATTTGTATTATTGTCTTGTCTTTGACAAGTTTTCTCTGTCTTGCCCCTGACAAGCTAGTTTCAGTTTTCTCAAAGTTTTGTGTTTTGCCTGGGCTTTGTTTCGATGGAGTCTGACGAGATGAATAGGATAAACGAAAAATGTCATCAAATGACAATTGACGAGCCGGAGGAAGAAGGGGTAATAATTGAAGTGGGGGATATTGACGGAGGGATTGATGTTCGCTGGAGCTTGGTGGGGAGTTTTCTAGCGAAGAAACCTATTCGCGCGCCGTCGATGAAGGATACTTTGGCATCACTATGGCGACCTGTTATGGGGGTTTATATTAAGGATATTGATCCTAACAGATTTATATTTCAATTTTTTCACGAAAGGGATATGCACAAGGTTCTTGATGATGGCCCATGGACGTTTGACAATCAGCTTCTACTGCTAAAAAAACTCTGTTTGACTGATCAGCTGGAGTCTGTGATTTTGTCGAAGGCTGATTTTGGGTGCAGGTTCACAAGCTTCCGGTTGGTTTTATGTCTGAAAAAGTTGCTCAGATGATTGGGAGTTTTTTAGGTGAGTTTGTAAAGTTTGATCCAAATAATTTCACTGGTGTCTGGCGTAATTATATGAGGATTCATGTAACTGTGGATGTTAACAAGACCATTAAGCATGAGATGAAGATTAAGCGACAAGGAGGGGAATGGATCACTCTGGATTTTAAGTATGAGAGATTACCTACTGTCTGTTTTGTGTGTGGTCTGTTAGGCCATACAGAAAAATTTTGTAAGACAGTTTACGAGGCATCTGATGGAGTTGTCCCAAGGAGGTTTGATGAGTCTATACGCGCTAATATGAGACGCTCACAGCCGTCGAAAGGTTGTCAGTGGCTTCGTGAAATGCCACCACGAGTTAGCACTCCGGGGAGTATGGGGGAGATGAGGACGGAGACGATGACGGAGGCGATGGCAGTTGAAAAAACTGATTATGGAAGGACCACAAATTATGGAAGCTATAAGGCAAGTGGAGATCATGATATTGCTTTAAATGCTATGATTATATCTGGTAGTGGGAAAGGCAAGGAGATCGTGGAGGTCGATGGTGATAAGGAGAAGAATGTGGCTTTAATAGGGGATGAGGATGGGGTGGTTGTGTTGGATTACAAACGCTGGAGAATATGGGCCTGGAGGGGGAAGCGTATGGGCCTGAGAATAACTACACGCTTTCAGTGATTGGGGACTCAAAAAATGTATTGTTGGCGGGACCTGTGGATCAGGCCCGCCCTTCCTCATGAGTTGTATAAGTTGGAATTGTCGTGGGATAGGTAACCCACGTGCAATTCGTATTCTTCGGGACATGGTTTCCGTTAAAAAACCCAAAGTGCTTTTTCTTATTGAAACATTGTGTAGTAGGGAAAAGCTGGATCGTGTTAAAAATATATTGGGCTTTGAAGGCTTGTTTTGTGTTGAGCCCAACGGTCATAGTGGTGGTTTGACGTTGCTCTGGAAAAGCAAGGATGAAGTTCGGTTGTTGGGTTTCTCACGCAGACACATTGACATTGAAATTTGTATCCAAGGGATGGATGGCTGGCGTCTAACTGGTTTTTATGGAAAACCGAATCAAAACCGTAGGGAGGAGGGATGACACTTGCTTCGGCGACTTGCTGCATAGTCGACTCTGCCTTGGGTTACAATTGGGGATTTCAACGATATCCTCCATCAATCAGAGAAACGTGGAGGTAACCCTCAGCCAGATCGCCTTCTGTGGGATTTTAAGGAGGCGGTAGCAGATAGCAAGTTGGTGGATTTGGGAATGCAAGGTTATGGATTCACCTGGTTTTGGGGTAACGATGCGGAGGGTCAGATTGAGGAAAGGCTTGATAGGGCGTTGGCATGTTCTCTGTAGATCCGAAAGTTTAGTCTCCACCCTGACAAAGCTCCTGGTATGGATGGTATGAACGCAGCTTTTTACTAGAGTTGTTGGCATATTGTAGGGGAGGATGTCATAAGGGATTGTCTCCATTTCCTTCACAGCTGCTATCTACTTGAAGAGTTGACTAAGACAGCTATTGTTTTAATCCCAAAGAAGAGTTCACCTGAGACGTTGGCAGATTTGTGACCAATTGCTTTGTGTAACACACTGTATAAAATAATTACAAAGATGATTGCTAGTAGGCTGAAGCAAATCCTTCCTGCTTTGATCGCGGAAAATCAGAGTGCTTTTATTCCACATAGACTTATTTCTGATAACTTCCTGGTGGCCTATGAGATAAATCATTTTCTGTCTCCAGAAAATTTCTCCAAGTAGTGCCATTCAATCCGATCATAAGAACTTCAGTCTTCACCACAGGCACATCCGAGGCCTACCAAATGTTAATCTTATTCATCGGAAAAGGCTCATTGTATTCATTGTAAAAGACAAATAATTTTAAATAATTTATCTATTAATTGAACAAAGAATAGTAATAGGCCAGGTCGAGCTAGGCGGCTCATGGCCTGATGGGCCAAAGTTGGGGACAAGCCACTGGTTAGTCGGGTCAACCTTGCTCGATTTAGTTTTTTTATAAAAAAACTACATTATTTTGTCAATCTAGACTAGGCTTAGGGACAGATCGGGCCTGGACAACGTTGGCCGGAGCCTAACCCATAGTCCAATCAAGCCAAGAAATCCTCATGGCCCGGTCAACTTGGGCCGACTAAATTGCCATTCCTAAATTGAATAGGAAGAAAGACAAAAAAAAATAATTATCCATTAATTAAATTTATTATTTATTTATTTTACAATAATAAATATTAGTGCAGTCTTTTTTGTTTTTATTTATTCTTATGTTTTTATTTTTTATTTATTATATACCTATTCACGGATACCAATTAAACCTTTAAATATTAAATACTTTCTTTTACCAGTTCAAACGGCGCGGTTCTTAAAAACAGGTAACGAATGATGATTTTACCTGCAACTGGAGAAAATATCATTGAGTGTAACCAGTCATGTCAGCTCGTGGAAAAGAAACTATTCAGGAGCTGTCTCCAATGAGGAGAGGAATCAGAGAAGATGGTTTGTCTTCTTCGACGTCGTCCTGCAACGAATTGTGGAATTGCATGAATAATCCTGGGATCGTAGATGGGACTAACACAACACGTCGCATGATTCACACGGTCCCTGAACTGTTTCGGCAGAAAGAATCATGCAAGGGTTGTTTTGATCCTATTGTTGTTTCTATAGGTTCCCATCGTCATGGAAAGAGCGGCCTTCAGGTTATGCAGAGGCTCAAGTATTCTCTGACACGTAATTTCGTCGAAAATCGTGAAGAGCAGTTATGTACCCTTTACGCTCGGGTGCAACAAATCTCGGTTGCTGCAAGAGGATACTATCCTGAGGAGACAGTGTCGATGTTCGACGCGAATGTATTCACCACACTGATGCTTGTCGACGGATGTTTCTATCCACAGTTCATCCACGACTTCATGCACAATCCTAATTCCTAAAGTAAAGCACGTGAGAAGCAGCGTTGCAGCTTTTGTTAGAAGGGACTTGATGTTGCTAGAGAACCAGCTTCCTTACACAGTGCTAGAGACGCTAATTAATGAGATTAAGGTTCCAGGGAAATGTTGGAGAGTAGTTAATTAACAACTTCATCCGCAGCTTTGCTGGTGATTTGTATCCACAAACTACCTCATTACAAGCAACTCTCAATAATATGGATCAACCACCCCTTCATCTTCTTGATATTTTCCTGAGTATATACATCAACACAAGAGATCTGAGGAGAAATTATTTCCAAGGAAGACACCGTGATCGGTATTCATAATTTCATATCCTGCAGCCAAAAAGCTTAGGACATTGGGGATTCACTTCAGGCCAAGCACAGGTGAACATTTTAGAAACACTTATGATACTCGAACTCATGCCGTATCGAACATGTTATTCCATTTTAAAATTTGTTTATTCTGCAATAGCAAATGATAGTCATAATGTGAATTTCAACAAAGCCGATTTAGTCGTTAATAAAGCTGAAATTAATGATGGGACTACTATAAAAAAAAAACTAAAATCTCGAGCTCACGGGCGGGGTTATCTCATAAAAAGACTGACTTATCATATAATTATTGTATTAAAAAATCTATCATAAATTATATGAAGACTATGAAGAATATAACATAGGAGACAAAAAATCAGGGTGGAAAAAAAAATAAATCCACAGCTGTGGCATTTGATGATATGTATAATAGTGGAGGATTATGGGACAAAAAATAAACAGACTCAAAACTTGTTGCTGGATGTCTCATCCTTCCCCAATCATGATAGATGACACAACCAAGTCCATGCTTTTAAATTTAGTGGTTTATGAAGCTAGCCCTGATGCAACAGATGTAAAGCACACAAATCTAAATTAAAACAAAACCCACAGCTCAGCGTTTAAACCATTAAAAAGAGGAGTATATAAATAAGCAATATGCAGGAAATATGCATTAAAACTCCTCATCTTCTTCACTTTTACTTTTTCAGCTAGTGAGTGTGTCAAAAATGCACCACCTTGCTCTGCATGTAACATTTTCCTTATAGGTTCCCTCATTTTTTCTGTTTTGTGGAAAACTTCGAAGAAATTGTGGAGGTTCACAACTCCAAAATCCCTCATTTAGATAAAAATTTCAGCAGCTATATTATGTTTTTTTTGTGTGTGATTTTGATCATCCTACACTAGCTAGTCTATAGTTGGTTTGCATGTTGTGGTTGATTGGGACAACAATTGAAGTTGCATAAAGGATAAAAATGAAGAAAATGGGGCTGGAAAATGGTAAAGAAGAGGAGAGGGGAGTAGTGAAGAAGGTGAAGATGATGACATTATTTTGAAATTTTTAAGTTGCATGTAGGGGTAGAATAGGAAGTGCAGAAAGTAAAGGGTAAATTTGACTTTTAATTAGTTAAAGGTATTTTAGTAATTATGGGGATTAAGTTAGTAAGGATATTATTTTTATAATTGAGAATAAATTAGAAAAGAGAATAATGTTGGATCATTAGTGTGACTGGGTTAGAAATTTTTTGTAAATTAGTATAATAAATATTTGTAAATTCTAGGTTCCAAACTCCTATTAAGGAGTAATTGGGATTATTAATTCGTTGAATATGAAATAAGGATAACCTTAAACTTTACTCTTAAAATTAAGTACTGTTTTGGTATTAATAAATTATATTTTGAATCAGACATTAATTTAATTAATGATTAATAATTACATGAATTATTTTGACTTTAATTATCAAATAATTAATGTAGTATAAGATGTTTCATTGAGGTGTATTGCTTGTTAAGTTGAGAGGAAATGTGTTAATTAAATAAAGACTAGTGGATAATAAATTGTGAATAATTGGTAAAAATCGAGAATTGGTGACTTGCCTAGGATATGCTACATTCGATGGTCTTAGATGGATAGATTGTGTTCATATAAGCGGGGTGGTAGCTAGGTATCTGTCAGAAGAGGGGCTAGTAAATGGAGCAAATGGGGAAGGTGTGATGGTTGAATCGTAAAAGATAGGAGGGGAGGCTCCTGAAGAAGCAGAACTAAGCACGAGTACTGGACAAGAGGCAGGCTCAGAAATTGAGGCTGGGGAGATTTTACAGGCCTTGGTTGGGCAGGTAAAGAGATAAATGGGAAAGAAGAAAGGGAAAAAGAAAAAGCACAAAGGAGTGATGTCCCCTAAATGTCTTTTCGAAGATGACGTTCTTAGTTTGGAACATAAGGGGCTTGAATGATCCCCTGAAGAAGCTGATGGTTCAGCAGAAAGTAGCGGACACTCACCCCATTTTGGTAAGACTTCTTGAAACTAAAATAAAAGCCTCTGTTGATTGGAAGAAATTAGCTTTTTTGGGGACCCAATGGAGGTTCATATCTAATCACGTGCATCATTATAATGGTAGGATTTTATGCTGGTATAATGCGGATAAAATGGATGTTCAGGTGTTAAAGATGGGAGATCAATATATGCATTTGCAATGTACGATTCATGGGAAGGGTCAAATAGTGGTCACCTTAGTTTATGCCTCCAATTTTGCATTCCAAAGAGTTGATGGGGTTTCAGGTTAGTATGAAAAGCCCGTAGCTGGTAGATGGATGATTGAAATAACCTTTTTCGTCCGATTGTCGCCTTGGGGTTACTTCAAAATTTTAACAAAGGATTGCATATAGCACAACCTCGGGTCGTTCTCTTGAAGAACCAAAAGTGAAATTAATTTCCTAAGTTACTAGATACAATGCAAACTAAACTATAAAATGGGGTTGATTTTAACAATTACCGCTAAAATTTGTAACGAATGAAAATAAACGCAAAGGACTTGTTTTGGGTATTTTAAAAATTTAAATGAGAAATATGAAATGACAACGAGTGAATTAAATAAAACAAACAAACGCAAGTAATTAACAATGATAAACACAATCCTCCAGTTCAAAAACGCAGGCAATCATCGCTCAAACAGATATGGGAGTTTAAAACAATTAAATCAAGAATTAAAATCGAGCTTTAAATTTAACAACCGAGCCACCTCGAATTGTTACAAAAAATATTTTCCAAAAATTTCATTTTACTAACTGCCACCAGATTAATAAAATAGAACTAAGGATACTAACACCAATGCTCGATTTTTAGCTTAAACAGAATTAATGCCAGCAACAGATAAAATGTTCTAAATAATTCAAGCCACCTTGAATAATTACCAATTTCGCTAAAATCTCAATACAAAGTTTTGACCCAAAACAAAGTAA
>JANZLC010068714.1:0-13168 GCA_026413385.1 Erythroxylum gracilipes
ACAGGGTTACCTGCCCAATCTGCATCTGTGTATCCTTGTATCTCCAAGTGTCCATTTCTTTTGAACAATACCCCCTGACCTGGTGTGCCCTTCAGATACCTCACAATTCTAAGTGCAGCTTCTACGTGATCTGTCTGGGGTTGATGCATGAACTGACTCACAATCCCAACTGCATATGCTATATCAGGTCGAGTATGAGATAGATAAATTAGTTTTCCTACCAGACGTTGATACCTTTCCCGATTTGCCAACTCGGCTCCTTCAACCATTCGAAGTCCATGATTTACCACAATAGGCGTGTCAGCTGGTCTATAGTCAATCATCCCTGTCTCTGCCAACAGATCCAAAATATACTTCTTCTGGCAAATGTATATTCCCTTTCCTGACCTGAGTACTTCTATCCCAAGAAAGTATTTTAGTGCCCCCAAGTCTTTCATCTCGAACTCAGTAAACAAGTTCTTTCTCAATCTTACCATTTCTTCTGTATCATTTCCTGTAATGATCATATCATCAATATAAATAATTAAGCAGGTCACCAAATTACCTCGTCGTTTAAGGAACAACGTGTGGTCTGAGTTACTTTGCCTGAACCCATAGCCCTTCATTGCAACAGTGAATCTCCCAAACCACGCTCTCGGAGACTGTTTAAGACCGTATAGTGACTTCTTCAGTCGACATACTTCTCCAGTCCCAAAAACATTATTGAAACCGGGTGGTGCCTCCATATACACTTCTTCTTTTAGATCTCCGTGTAGAAAGGCATTCTTCACATCAAATTGATGAAGAGGCCATCCCTTGTTTGCTGCTATTGAGAACAACACCCTGATCGTATCCATCTTAGCTACCGGGAAGAAAGTTTCTGAGTAATCTATCCCATATGTCTGTGTATATCCTTTTGCCACCAGCCGTGCCTTGTACCTTTCAACTGACCCATCAGGTTTGTGCTTGATAGTGAAGACCCAGCGACACCCTACTGGTTTCTTTCCTTTTGGCAATCGACACTTCTCCCAAGTGTTGTTTTTAGTCAATGCTTCCATCTCATCTTTCATTGCATTTTTCCAGTTTTTTGACTTCAGGGCAACTTCCACAGTGTTGGGAACCTCTTCTGCATATAAGGCCATCACAAAGGCTCGGGCTATTTCTGATAGACTCCCCTTACTATATTTTCCACTGGATATCTGGATTCTCGCACTCCTTTATCCGGAGAATACCTTTTTGGCGGGATCCCCCTGTTACTTCTCGGTGGTAAAACATATTGCCATGCACCCTCTTCCTGTTCTTTTGTGATCTCAGGATTATCAATGTTAGAGGATTCAGTAACAGGATTCTCAATAATTTCAGAATCTCTTACCTCAGGTATCAAGGAAGGAGGAGGTGTCTCTTCTGAGGCAGTGGGTTCCATGGATTGTATGGACGTTTCAGAGGTTGACCCGGTAGTACTGTTAACTGATTCTGTTGGAACCGCTTCCGAACTCGACAACCAACTTAGTGTGTCTAACATTTCACTCTCCCCCTGACCACTAGGTTGGTCGTGATAGAAATATTCAGTTTCAAGAAAGTCACAGTTCATTGTAGTAAACATGTGATGGGTTTTTAGATCATAACATCTATACCCCTTTTGGTTAACGCCGTAGCCCACAAAGACACACTTAACAGCACAGGGGTCAAATTTGGTTCTCTCGTTTTTAGGTATATGGACAAATACTGAACACCCAAAGATTCTAGGCTGAAGAGTAAGGCTCGGGGGTAGGTTGGTAAAGTTGGCAAGGGTATGAATCGGAGTTTTGAGATTTAGAATTTTGGTTGGAAGTCTGTTTAGGAGGTAGGTGGTTGTGGCGACAGCTTCAGGCCAAAAAAAATGTAGGAACCTGAGATTCAATAAGCAAAGCACGAGTTATTTCAAGAAGGATACGGTTTTTCCTTTCGGCGACACTGTTTTGTTCTTGGCTATATGGACAGGTGGTCTGATGGATTAACCCTTTGTCTTGAAAAAAATTTTGCATAGCGGAATTTACAAATTCCCCCCATTATCGGAACGTAAAATCTGGATGGTTTTGTTAAATTGGGTTTTGATCATGGCATAAAAGAGGATAAACTTGTCAACAACTTTGGATTTATGTTTCAAAAAATACACCCATGTCATACGAGTGCAGTCATCAACAAATATCAAGAAATATCGAAAACCTTGACCCCCAAGAATAGGTGCTGGGCCCCAAACATCAGAATGAATTAATGAAAACACTGAATCAGTACGGGTATTACTGGGTTTAAAAGTTTGTCTATGGCTTTTCGCCAAGACACGTTTCACAATTCAACACATTATTAGACCGGAATAACTTAGGAAATAAAAGCTTTAAATAACCTGCGGATGGATGTCCCAGTCGACGATGCCAAAGCCAAGCTTCCCGGTCTGCAGTTCCGTGAGCCAACATCACAGTACCATTTTGGGCTATCTCATCCACGTAGTACAATCCATGGCACTCAGTGCCATGTCCAATAATCTCCCCCGTCCTGATATCCTGTAAAAGACAGAAATTAGGGTTCATTAGTACAGTACAATTTAATTCCTTAGTCACATGACTAATAGATAGCAGCTTATGTGATAACGAAGGAACATAAAGACAATTTGAAATTTTCAAAGTGGGTGATATTTCAATGGACCCCGCCCCTGCTACTGATGCAATTCCTCCATTAGCTGTTCTAACATGTGTTTTAGTTGGCTCCGAGGGAACAACTATATCTGAGACATCGAAGGTCATGGAGTCAGTGGCCCCACAGTCAAAAATCCAACAATTATTCTTATCCGCCTGACTTTGGACAACATTGGCAATTGCCACATTTTTTGGGACTTGTCTAGAATTTTCAGACACTGCAGTCCTCACATTTAACAAATCCAGGACACTTGGGCTAAAAAAATAAAGGGTTAGAAATAGAAGGGTTTGAGAATAAATTCCCAAACCCTATACCTATATATTCATTCTTTTCTCTTCCGCAACCCTAGCCGCCGCCACCATCCCAAAGCCACCTCCTTCTCCACTGCTCCCATGGTTGCCGCCACTGTTACCGGTGGAATCGTTGCTGCCCACAGCGGCGGCGGTCTTGCTAGTGGCTCTGGTGACTCCTGTTGCCTTGTTCCTATGATTTTCTGTCCACCACTCCGGATATCCCACGATCTGAAAACACTGCTCCTTGGTATGTTTACTCATACCGCAGTGGGAACATCGAAGCTTCGATTTGTCCGACCGGGACGATGGTCCCCCTGATTTGGATTCTGACCGGCGCTCCATGAGAAATAAGCCCTGTCGCCTCTGCTGTTTGGCCGGAATCGCTCTTCCCTGCGATAGCTAAGCCACCCCCAATCCCTTGTCGCGTCGATTCTCCGGTAGATGCCCCCAGAATATTCAGTCTTGCCGTCTCCTTTCTTACTGTCGCATACGCTGCCTCCACTGTCGGAAGAGGGTCAGTTCTCAGAATTTCTCTTTTGATTTGGTCATACTTGTGATCGATAGCATTTAGGAACTGGAACAACTTTTGTTCTTGTCTGATTGTGTTGTATGTTGCTATGTCCACTGCCGATTTCATAGGATTTGGCTCCCTTCGATCTATCTCGCCCCACACTCCTTGCAGTACTAGCCAAAAATCCTCCAATCTAGCCATCCCTTGTTTCATGCCATTAACCTTAGAGTGAAGGTCGAAGACTTGCAGTTTATCCTGGCCACTGCTATATGTGACCACCAGAGCATTCCACAATTCCCTTGCAGTAGGGTACTCAGTAAGATTATTTGCTATCTGTGGCTCAATGTTCTGAATGAGCCACGAAAAAACCACAAGGTCATCTTGTTCCCACTTCTCGTACTCTGGATCTCCGATCTGGGGTGGCTCTAGTACCCCTGTGATATGGTTCAATAATTTTTTGGATTTGCCTCCTATAGCCACTTTCATCATGCGTGACCATAAAGCGTAATTCTACTTGTTCAGTTTTACATTGAGGGATAGATTGTCTGGTATTGTCTGTTTCTGGCTTTTGGTGTCAAGGCCGTTTTTCAGGAGGTTGGCTATTCTAATGGTCAAGTCATCATTTGTGATGCCTGATGTGGTTTCATCGTCGGACATGATTTCTGGTTGATTTTTTTCACTGGTTCTCTGAGGTAAGTCTAGTAGATGGTGCAGACCCTAGAATCGGTCACACTGCTCTGATACCATCATAACATTTTGATATCTGAATTAGTAGTAATTGGATGAAAGAATTGAATACCTTGATTGTATTACAGTAATATGTTATTATACTGTGTTACATTGTTATTTATGAAAATACATTTATACTGATTGCTGCAATTTCTCCTATACAGGTGCTATCTTGATCTGTTGCTATTGACCGAGAGAAGATTAAGGGATATGATGATCTGTCTGATCCCTTACTATATTCTGACATCTTCGTCTTCAAATCGTAAGTATGTCAAATTAATCGAATTTTGTTAAACACCTTAGCTTCTTATTTTATTATCATCTTTTCTTCCCATACCATCACTTTTACACTTTGATAAGTACAATGAGTAAAATAGAAATCCTAGGTAATGCAGCCAAAAATTTTGAGTTGATTCACCATTACTCTGTAACCATTCCAAGATTTAATAGGGATTTTGTTGTGAACCAATTTGGTGGGGGAATGACAAAGAATATGAACAGATATATAAATAAATGTAGTGCAAAAGAAGTTTGGAAGGTTTTTACAATTTCAACAATTATTTTGTTATTGCATTCAACCACGAATGGTCATTTGTCTTTAAATCCTATTTTCTTGTAATACTGCATGAATAGCTTGTAAATATATTCACTACTACAATATATAAGATTTTTCGAAAATGATGCAACCATGGTCACTTTTATCATTTTGGTTGCCATCCTTTTGATTTTCATGACTTTTACCATATTGGACTTTTATAGATAATGATTCCTATTGCTTCCTTTAGTCTCCTTTATTGGAATTCTTCATAGATAAGGTAATTTTAGACTAGGATACTTGCTTTAAAGTTTTCTTTTTAGGAGTCTCCGACGTTAGTCTGGGCTCACATGTACCGTGATCAACACAAATTTTTGTACCGCAGACACTGCTATAGTTAAGACGGTCGTGTAATTTTCATTTTCTTTCCCTTATAAACAAAAAAAAAGTTTTCGTTTTTTAGCTTATGTATTTTATGCTCCTATGCTTCTAGTGATTCCATAAACTCATACATAGAAAACTAGAACAAGTCTTTCTGACTCTTCAATGGTTGCAACTATATGGTAATATTTATCATGGTACATTCCTCAAAAATACTTTGGACACGATCATATATCAAACCATATTATGCTTTATTTGAAAGAATTTTAAATCTTATTATAATCATATTTAAATTTAATAAGGAGTAAATTGTGTAAAAATATATCAGATAAAGTTTACATATAAATATATAGTTAGATAAATCAAAACATATTAATCATTATTATCATTCAATAGTAAAAAAAAGATAATCCCTCTTCTCATAACATTTTGATATCTGAATTAGTAGTAATTGGATGAAAGAATTAAATACCTTGATTGTATTACAGTGATATGTTATTATACTGTGTTACATTGTTATTTATGGGAATACATTTATACTGATTGCTGCAATTTCTCCTATACAGGTGCTATTTTGATCTGTTGCTATTGACCGAGAGAAGATTAAGGGATATGATGATCTCTCTGATCCCTTACCATATTCTGACACTCCCCCTCAAGTTGAGTAGTGGGATCTCCGATACTCAACTGGCTCAGAATACTTCCAAAAATTCTTCCATTAACTGCTTTTGTCAGGATGTCAGCCAGCTGGTCTTCAGATCGGACAAAAGGTAACTCCACTATTCCTGCTTCCAATTTCTCCTTGATAAAATGCCTATCCACCTCAACATGTTTGGTTCTATCATGTTGAATTGGATTCTCTGAAATACTGATCGCAGCCTTATTGTCACAGAAAATCTTACAGGCTCCGGTCGGAGGAAAACCAATCTCAGTTAACAATTTCCTTAGCCAAAGTATTTCAGCTAAGCCTCGAGCTACTCCTCTGAATTCTGCTTCTGCACTTGATAGAGCTACCACATTCTGCTTCTTACTCCTCCAAGTGACTAGATTTCCTCCCACAAGAGTGAAATACCCAGATGTGGACCTTCTATCTACAGGGTTACCTGCCCAATCTGCATCTGTGTATCCTTGTATCTCCAAGTGTCCATTTCTTTTGAACAATACCCCCTGGCCTGGTGTGCCCTTCAGATACCTCACAATTCTAAGTGCAGCTTCTAAGTGATCTGTCTGGGGTTGATGCATAAACTGACTCACAATCCCAACTGCATATGCTATATCAGGTCGAGTATGAGACAAATAAATTAGTTTCCCTACCAGACGTTGATACCTTTCCCGATCTGCCAACTCGGCTCCTTCAACCATTCGAAGTCCATGATTTACCACAATGGGTGTGTCAGCTGGTCGACAGTCAATCATCCCTGTCTCTGCCAACAAATCCAGAATATACTTCTTCTGGCAAATGTATATTCCCTTTCCTGACCTGAGTACTTCTATCCCAAGGAAGTATTTTAGTGCCCCCAAGTCTTTCATCTCGAACTCAGTAAACAAGTTCCTTCTCAATCTTTCCATTTCTTCTGTATCATTCCCTGTAATGATCATATCATCGACATAAATAATCAAATAGGTCACCAAATTACCTCATCGTTTAAGGAACAACGTGTGGTCTAAATTACTCTGTCTGAACCCATAGCCCTTCATTGCAACAGTGAATCTCCCAAACCATGCTCTCGGAGACTGTTTAAGGCCGTATAGTGACTTCTTCAGCCGACATACTTCTCTAGTTCCAAAAACATTAGTGAACCCAGGTGGTGCCTCCATATACACTTCTTCTTTTA
This sequence comes from Erythroxylum gracilipes, assembly GCA_026413385.1. Taxonomy (NCBI): domain Eukaryota; kingdom Viridiplantae; phylum Streptophyta; class Magnoliopsida; order Malpighiales; family Erythroxylaceae; genus Erythroxylum; species Erythroxylum gracilipes. The sequence goes on from JANZLC010068714.1 coordinate 6,937, forward strand.
GATCTCCATGTAGAAAGGCATTCTTCACATCAAACTGATGAAGAGGCCATCCTTTGTTTGCTGTTATTGAGAACAACACCCTGATCGTATCCATCTTAGCCACAGGGGAGAAAGTTTCTGAGTAGTCTATCCCGTATGTCTGCGTATATCCTTTTGCCACTAGCCGTGCCTTGTATCTCTCAACTGACCCATCAGGTTTGTGCTTGATAGTGAAGACCCAGCGACACCCTACTGGTTTCTTCGCTTTTAGCAATCGACACTTCTCCCAAGTGTTGTTTTTAGTTAACGCTTCCATCTCATCTTTCATTGCATTTGTCCAGTTATTTGACTTTAGGGCAACTTCCACAGTGCTGGGAACCTCTTCTGCATATAAGGCCATCACAAAGGCTTGGGCTGTTTCTGATAGATTACCCCTTACTATATTTTCCACTGGATATCTGGATTCTCGCACTCCTTTCTTCGGAGAATACCTTTTTGGTGGGATCCCCCTATTACTCCTCGGTGGTAAAACATATCTCCCTGCATCCTCTTCCTGTTCTTCTGTGATCTCAGGATTATCGATGTTAGAGGATTCAATAACGGGAGTCTCAATAATTTCAAAATCTCTTACCTCAGGTATCAAGGGAGGAGGAGCTGTCTCTTCTAAGGCAGTAAGTTCCATGGATTGTATGGAAGTTTCAGAGGTTGGCCTGGTAGTATTGTTAACTGATTCTGTTGGAACCGCTTCCGGACTTGGCAACCAACTTAGTGTGTCTAAAATTTCACTCTCCCCCTGACCACTGGGTTGGTTGTTATAGAAATATTTAGTTTCAAGAAAGTCACAGTTCATTATAGTAAATATGTGATGGGTTTTTGGATCATAACATCTATACCCCTTTCGGTTTACTCCGTATCCCACAAAGTCACACTTTACAGCACATGGGTCAAATTTGATCCTTTCGGTTTTAGGTATATGGACAAAGACTGAACACCCAAAAGTTCTAGGCTGAAGGGTAAGGCTCGGGGGTATGTTGGTAAAGGTGGAAAGGATGTGAATTGGAGTTTTGAGATTTAGGATTTTGGTTGGAAGTCTGTTTAGGTGGTAGGTGGCTGTGGCTACAGCTTCAGGCCAAAATGATTTAGGAACTTGAGATTCAAGAAGTAAAGCACGGGTCATTTCAAGAAGGATACGGTTTTTCCTTCCAGCGACACCGTTTTGTTCTGGGGTATGTGGACAGGTGGTCTGATGGATTAACCCTTTTTCTTGGAAAAAAATTTTCATAGCTGAATTTACAAACTCCCCCCATTATCGGAACGTAAAATCTGGATGGTTTTTTTTTTTAAATTGGGTTTTGATCATGGCATAAAAGAGGATAAACTTGTCAACAACTTCGGATTTATGTTTCAAAAAATACACCCATGTCATATGAGTGCAATCATCAACAAATATCAAGAAATATCTAAAACCTTAACCCCCCAAAATAGGTGTTGGGCCCTAAACATCAGAATGAATTAATGAAAACACTGAATCAGTACGGGTATTACTTGGTTTAAAAGTTTGTCTATGGCTTTTCGCCAAAACACACGTTTCACAGTTCAACACATTATTAGACTGGAATAACTTAGGAAATAAAAGCTTTAAATAACCCGCAGATGGATGTCCCAGTCGACGGTGCCAAAGCCAAGCTTCCCGGTCTGCAGTTCCGTGAGCCAGCATCGCAGTACCGTTTTGGGCTATCTCATCCACGTAGTACAATCCATGGCGCTCAGTGCCACGTCCAATAATCTCCCCCGTCTTGATATCCTGTAAAAGACAGAAATTGGGGTTCATTAGTACCGTACAATTTAATTCCTTAGTCACATGACTAATGGATAACAGCTTATGTGATAATGAAGGGACATAAAGATATTTTGAAATTTTCGAAGTGGGTGATATTTTAATGGACCCCACCCCTACTACTGGTGCAATTCCTCCATTAGCTGTTCTAACATGTGTTTTAGATGGCTTCGAGGGAACAACTATATCTGAGACATCAAAGGTCATGGTGTCGGTGGCCCCACAGTTAACAACCCAACAACTATTCTTATCCTCCTGATTTTGGACAACATTTGCAATTGCCACATTTTCTGGGGTTTAACCGAAATTCTCAGACAATGCAGTACTCAAATTTAACAAATCCAAAACATTTGGACTAAAAAATCTAAGGTTAGAGATAGAAGGGTTTGGGAATAAAACCCTATACCTATATATCCTCCATCTTTTTTCCCTTCTGTAACCCTAGCCGCCGCTAGCATTCCATATCCGCCTACTTCTCCACTGCTCCCATGGTCGTCGCCGCTGTTACTGGTGGTTTCATTGCTGCCCAAAGCTGCTGCGGCCTTGCTGGTGGCTCCGGTGGCTACTGTTGCTTTGTTCCTGTGATTTTTTGTCCACCACTCCGGATATCCCACGATCTGAAAGCACTGCTCCTTGGTATGTTTACTCATACCACAATGGGAACATCGAAGCTTCGATTTGTCTGACCGGGATGATGCTCCCCCTAATCCGCGCTGTCCACAGGAAACAAGCCCTGTCGCCTTTGTTGTTTGGCCAGAATCGGTCTTCCCTATGACAGCTAAGCCACCCCCAAGTCCCTGTGATGTCGGCTCTCCGGTAGATACCCCCAGAATATTTAGTTTTTCCGTCTCCTTCCTTACTGCAGCATATGCTGCCTCTGCTGAGGGGAGTGACTCAGTTCTCAGAATTTCTCTTTTGATTTGGTTATACTTATGGTCGATAGCATTTAGAAACTGGAGCAACTTTTGTTCTTGCCTGATCGTGTTGTACGTTGCTATGTCCGCTGCCGATTTCATCGGATTTGGCTCCCTCCGATCTATCTCGCCCCATACTCCTTGCAGTACTAGCCAAAAATCCTCCAATCTGGCCATTCCTTGTTTCATGCCATTAACTTTGGCATGAAGGTCGAATACTTGCAATTTATCTCGGCCACTGCTATATGTGACCACCAGTGCATTCCACAATTCCTTTGCAGTAGGATACTCTGTAAGATTATTTGCTATCTGTAGCTCAATGCTTTAAATGAGCCACGAGAATACCACAAGGTTATCTTGTTCCCACTTCTCGTACTCTGGATCTCCGATCTGGGGTGGCTCTGGAACTCCTATGATATGACTCAGTAGAGTCTTAGATTTGCCTCCTATGGCCACTTTCATCATGCGTGACCATAAGGCGTAATTCTAGTTGTTCAGTTTTACGTTGAGGGATAGATTGTCTGGTATTGTCTGTTTCTGGCTTTTGGTGTCAAGGCCGTTTCTCAGGAGGTTGGCTATTCTGATGGTCAGGTCATCATTTGTGATGCCTGATGTGGTTTTATCATCGAACATAATTTCTGGTTGGCTTTTCTGGCTGGTTTTCTGAGGTAAGTCTGGTAGATGATGATGCAAAATGACTGATCGGCCTAGAACCGGTCACAATGCTCTGATACCATCACAAAACTTTGATATCTAAATTAGACGTGATGGAAGAAAAAATGAATGTCCTTGATCGTATTACAGTGCTATGCTATTATACTGTGTTACATTGCTATTCATGGAAAGTTCATTTACACTGATTGCTATAATTTCTCCTGTATAGGTGCTAACTTGATCTGTTGCTGTTGACCGAGAGATGATTACGGGATATGATGATCTCTTTGATCCCATACCATATTCTGACAATAACTACATGATAGATGTATTTGTTCCAACAGAATATTGTTTGTTGGTGGTATTCAATGTTCTAAGAATTGCGTTGACAATGTTATTTATATGACTTCGAAGCAGTTGGAAAGGCAATGAGAATTTTTGCTTTTACTCTCTGCTTTCTCTTTGTATCCCAGTTTTATTGGTAAAAGCATATATTATTGATACTTTCATTGAGCCTTTATACCTCCTTAACACAATTTCTCTTTGATAGATGCCACTGTTAGTCTCTTCCAAGTTCAAGACCTTAGAACCGCTTATGATGCTATTTCCACCAAATTTGACATCTCCATCTTCGATCACCAAACTTTTATTAAGAATCTCCAATCCAAAATGACTCATTGGGAAACCACCACCACCATGGCATCCTTACCCCCTTTCCTATCAATGTCGACAATCGCCCCCACCACCACTTCTTTGATCAACCTAATTTGCCTCCTCTCTTGCCATTATTTCAAACAAAAACTCTAAATTTTCATTTTATGCCCTTTGATGACAACAGCTCCCCGGCTTGACTGCTCTAGGTAGAATAATTCTTTTCCTTCTACAATATTTCTTCTACCCAACATGTCTCTATTGTAACGCCCTAAAAATCTCGATTTCATGAATTAGTATATCTTGAGGTGAATAGTGATACCCGAAACTCAAATTGCATTTTATTTTATTTGGCAGCGGATAATATTGTTTAAAGACAGCTTGAGGATCAAGTTAGAGCTTCAAACGAGTTTATTTTGAGGGTTTGACCAAGAGTTGACCAATGGTCAAAGTTTGACTCGAAAAAAGGTAAAAGTCAATCTCGAAACTATTAATGAAAATAAATAATATTAATTATGGTCTTTACGTGAGGTTGATATTTTTCTTATGGATTTTTTTATTGAGCAAAAGAATTAATAGATAAAGTTAATCTAAAAATTTTTGGAAAACTTTTAATAACACTATGACATTTTTGTCATTTTCTTTGCCACCTACCTCTCTTCTTCACTAAGGAGTCCCGAGAATTACCATCCCTCCTTCTCTATTTTTCTTTCATTTCTTACATTTTCAAGCCAATTTTCTTTAGTTTTAACCCCCAAATCACATATTAAACACTAAATCATCAGCCTAAAGTCCATAAACTCACCATGTGAACAAAAAAGGGGAAAAGATGAAGAAAAGGTATATGAGTGTTCTTGATGAATAGTACCCAAACATTTATAAGGTAAGTTAACGGAATTTTAATTATTTTTAGTACATGGTTTTTGTATGATTGCATGCATTAATGAATCAAATAAATGAAATTGAATTTGTTATGTAATATTATAAAGATAAAGAAGATGAATTAAAGGAGAGAGAGAAAGAGAAAGAGAAGGAATAAGATGAAATTGAAGTTTATGGAAGTTTAATTTGAAGATTTGGACATCAATTTGGTATGTGTTCTTGCAATTCTACTTTGTCCTAAACATTGTGGATTAGGAAATTTAGGGTTCTTGAGTAAAAATTGGAGGTTTATGAAATTGTTGTTAAAAATATTTAATTGGATGTTAAATGAAGTATTATATGTAATTAATTGAGATTTTGGACTTACAATTTGTATTTACATACATTATGTTTAAATTGAGAAACTTGATATGCATGTTATTTTTGACTATTTGGTGAGATGAATATGTCTTGAATGTTGTATGAATAAAATTAAAACCAATAATAGGAAAAAATGACATTAAAGAATGACATTTGCTTTGGTCGAATATGAAATAGTTTGAATTGACTATTATTAGTGATCATCCTTAAATTTCAATGGAATATAATTAGATTTACCCATAGTAAAATAGATAGGAAGTGGAGAAATGTGATAAGGTTGACATGCCAATTAAGGAGTTAGTAGTACTGCGTTATGATATATGTTACCGGATTGTATGGCTCCGAGAGCTCAATTCTGATGTAAGATATCTGATTTGAGTTATGAATTGTATGGCTTCGAGAGCTCAGTTCCAATGTTAATGTATATAAAAAATGAATCGTATGGTTCTGAGAACCTAATCTTGTATTTTTAAAATCCCGCTTATCCGGCTCGATGATGCAATTTTTATGGATTTTACTTTAGGGCAATTACAGAAAGTAGATAAATGCATGATTAATGATTAAAGGACTTCAAATGAGATCATTGTATATTTCGATATAAACTATCATAATAGATAAATACTTGTATTTCATAACTTGATTTTTAAATGCATATGTCTGCCTAAAATAAATGAAGATATTTATATGTGCAAAATATTATATATCATGCATGTTATGATTGAATGAATTGAATTGAATTGAAATAAATGAGAAATGGAATTGCTTGAACACCACTTAAGCCTATAGCTTAACGTGTGGATTTTCTTTCCACGCTTAGGTTTTAAAAAGAACTAGAAGAAAGCTGTGGTGGATCTACTACAAGATAAGAGTCACATAGAAGACCTTGAAAGATTTGGAGGTGGATGTACTACAAATTTTTATTTGGTTTTTGGTTATGGCATGTACATATAAAGAA
>JANZLC010068790.1:0-13164 GCA_026413385.1 Erythroxylum gracilipes
TTATTTCAAATTAATTATCATTATTATTTATTGTTAAGATTTTTGAAAGCATGGTTGATGTAAACAGTAAACTAGTATAGTATACAGTACAATTGTATAATATATCAATATGGATTATTTTGCAATTTTAAAAATTTTAGGGACTATTTTATAAATTTAAAAAATATCCCGAAACGGTACCCGGTACCGATCGATACCTGTACCGTTCCGTTCCAGAGCTCAATCCGGTACCAAACTCGGTACGGTATTCATAACATTGCATAAAAGTCAAGTGGGATAGATAAAGAACCACACCTTTAACAAAAATGACAAAAGTTTCTAAAAGAATTATGTCATGAATATAAAAATTTAAATCCAAGTAAGATTATAATCATAAAAAGAAACAAGATTATGAATACAAAAAGGAGAATAGGAAAAAAGGACTACGAAAGCAAGGTGAACCGCAAGAAAATCCCATGTAAGATTATGATCCTTTAGAGAAGTTTCTAGAGAGATATTATAAAAAGGGCAGTAGCTACATTAAGTTTTCTTTAAATTTATTTTAATAATATCATACATTTTAAAAATCAAGTTATATTCAACTACATAAAAATCTCAAAAATTAAATCTCAAAAATTATATTTAATTGATATTTATCTTATTTTATATTATGACATAAAAATAATAGTTTCATATTAACATAATAATGTGATAGTCCCATTCAAACTTCTTCGTATATTCTAGTCAACATTTTTCATAATTAGGTGATTAATAAATGTGTAAGTTAAGACATCATTGTCTCAATATTCATATAAATACAAAATGATGTTGCCTATTAATGCTAATATAGTAGTCTTATCCAAAATTCTTCCTATATTGCGATTAAGTAGAGTGATGTTCTGACCAATTGCAACTAGTTCTATTGACATAGAGTTTAAAAACAATAATATTGAGATTGAAGGAAAAGAGAAAGGTTATTATTACCACACTATTTCTAACGAATTTAAGGTATCGATGATCTAGTGGATTCTCCATCTTGAGAGTTCTATCATTGTTAAATTTTATTAATTATTCAATCTTCAACTTATGTCATTGCATTAAACAGGAGAACTATTGGTGATTTTTGTTAAGATATCTTATTAATTATTTTATGTATTATTTGTAAATAAATATCATGGATATATTTGAAATATCATTATGATAAGAAATTTACCTTGTGTGAGATTATTGAAAATAAGATAACATGAAAGATAAAATCCTAGAGAAGATATGATTTATTTGGGATAAAATCACCATGTCTTATTAAAGATAAGATGCATATTTTTTGGTGATTTGGTAGTTGTATTTTTGATAATCCAAGCTAGCATTAATAGCTGCAATTTTGGTAATTCAAGCTATCTTTAGCAATAAATTTTGTGGTGATTTGAGTTATCCATGATAACTATGTTTCTCTATTTCTGGGTGAATTTTTGGACTATTGAATTATCATTTTGTAAGGGAAAAAGTGCAATTTGTTCAGCTATGTTTTTGGTATATTTCAGTGATGAAAAAAATATTCGTTTGATGATTTTTGTGGCTGCTGTACGTGGGATGCTTCAATGATTATTTTGAAGGTTCACAATATAATTTTTGTTGGACAACTTTGCATGGCTTCGGGTTGATAAGACTGCACATATAGGGGAGTGTCTTTTGACTCAAAGTGATCCTTATTTATGTTTTTATTGATTTAATCATTGGGTTATTATTTTCATCTTTATTAATGTTCATTGTTGCAAAAATCCTTTGGTGAGGTTAGCATGAGGTGATCGTGGTATTGGAAGTAAAATACTTTCACATGGTGTGAGTATGAGTGAATAGTATCAATGGGTGAATGGTATCGACGCAGTAAAGCCTTGGGTAAAATTATTGTATCACTGGTGAAAGTTGATTAAGCTAGGTGAAGGCCTCGCAGACATAAGCTGAGTGTGCTGAACTGTGTTACTAAATTTTGGTTGTTGATTTATTCGTTGCATGTTTCATATTTTTGTTTACGTTTTAATTATGGAAAATTAATAGTTGTTAACACAGTTACTTTGTATTAAGCAACCGACATAAATAGTTCAAAGCAACACTACATCCTTCAGGCTTTCAATTGGTATCAGAGCTTGGTTCACATAATCAGGGCTTGGTGCATCAATTTGGTGTAGATTGGTGTTTTGTAATTATGGCTACCATAGTAGATGTATCAATCACTTGGCCACCGTTACTAGATGGTTATAATCACCCTACTTAGAAATCAAGGAATGAAAGTATTTATTCAAGTTCAAGGAATCATAGCATGGGCGACAGTTTTGAATGGCTGGATACATCCAATGATGATTGATGAAAATGATAAAGCAATACCTAAAGATCTGCCTGAATGGACAAGAACTGAAGAAAAGGGAGCAGTTGGTAATTCTCAAGCAATGCATGTGATCTTCAATGTAGTAGATGAAGGTCATTTTCATACGATATCAGCTTGTGAATCCGCAAAAGAAGTGTGGGATACTCTGCAAACAATACATGAGGGATCAAAACCAGTGATAACTTTGAAACTTCAAATGTTAGCCACTAGATTTGAAGAGCTTAAGATGGAGGAAAGCGATATTATTAGAGACTTTTATGAGTGGCTGTGTGATATTACCAACCAAGCACATCAACTTACGAAGAACTGTTCACATATGAAACTTGTCAAAAAACCATTGAGATCATTGTCTTCTAGATTTATACCGAAAATTGCAGCTATTGAAGAAGCCCATGACATTAATGAGTTATCTTTGGATAAAGTAATTAGGATTCTTACAAACTTTGAGATGAACTTGTTGAGAGATAAGCATGAGAAGAAAAAACGGTTGGCTATGCAAGCTAAAGTTACTAAATCCATGAATGATTCAAGAGATGACTCCAATGAAAATGATGATGTGGTCTCGCTAACAAGAAATTTCAGCAAGTGGTTAAAGAAGGTAAAGAAACTTAGACCTGAGTTCAAAAATAATGGTGGGAGTTTATCCACCAATAACTTCAAACAACAAGCAAAAGCAAAGATGATTCAATGTCATGAATGCCAAGGTTTTAGACATGTGTAAGGAGAATATGCTAATACTCTTAAGAAGAGAAAACTTAAGTCTTACGCAAGAATTTAGAGTGAAAAAGAATATGAAAGTGAGTACGAATTCGAAGAAAAAATTGTGAGTAATCATACTACATTGGTTGCTTTCAACAACAAAATTCAGTTGGTTCCTTAGTAGCTACCAATGAAGAAACTAATGATGAAAATACAGATGTTTCATTTCTAAACTCAAATTCAGATTGTAATAATGATGACAACTCAGAATTAAAAAAGAAAGAAATTTGCAAAGTTTATGAGTTAATGTATGCCAGATGAGTGAAAAAGCGTAAGCAAAATGAGAAGCTAAAGAAGGAGAATTCAATCATGAAGCATGTAATTCAAGATCTAGACAGGAAGTTTTTGTCAATAATAGATGAACTTGATGAAACAAAGCTAAAGTTGGTCAATATGAAACAAGGAATAAGAATGTTGAATGGTGGTACAAAAAAGCTAGAACAATTGCTGAAAATTGGTAAAAACAAAGGGGACTTTCAAGGTGTTGGCTGTAAAGGTGAATGTTATCAAGTGAAATTAGATTTTTCAATTAAACAAGATCAAGTAAGCAAGGAAAAATATCAAAAGAAGTAGAGAGTTCATTCCTACATGTCATTTTTGTGGTGTAAAGGACCACATATGGACAAATTGTTACAAGCTACTGCAAATGTTATTCCATAATGCTCAAAGAAGAAAATTCAGATGTTCTTGGAAGAACCTTCAGCAGGAAAGCCATTAAAGGGGATTTGGGTTAGAAAGAACCAACTGCAAGCACTAGTGGCTCTTAAATAAATGTGAGAAGCTTCTCAAAATGGATGGTATTTTAATAGTGGATGTTCAAAACATATGACAGGTGAAAGAAGCCACTTGATGGATTATAAAAGTTGTATGGATGGCCACGTTACTTTTGGTGATGGAAAGAAAGCTACGGTTATTGGGAGAGGAACCCTTTGTGTGGATGGACTATTATACTTCAAAATTTTGCTTCATGTGTATGGTTTAAAAGCTAACTTAGTAATTATTAGTCAGCTTTATGATGATGGATTGTTAGTTAAATTTACAAATGATGAATGCAGACTGTTAATTGAACAAAGAGAATGTTTAGTGAGTGGTAGAAGATTGGCGGATAATTGCTACATATTGCAGGCTATTACTTCTTACAATTTAGCCGCATATGATAGTATGACTCTACTGTACCAAATGATTAATACAATGGTAGAAGAAAACCTTCAAAATTAGCCTCACACATTAAAACAGAGATGCAAGGGAGTTAAAACCAAAAACTATCCACATCTACAGTTAGTTGTTACTGGAAAAAAAAAAAGAACCAACCAGACAGAGGACCAGTGGTCACTTTTGATCTGATGACAAAATAATGTGATGTGGAATAATGCTAGGTTTAAATTTCTTCTAAGGGCACTAGGACTGTGTGCTTATATTTTTGAAGTATATTGATGTTGTTTATTAAAAAAATTAAGTAAAAAAAGAGTTTCAAGGTAGACTTTTTGGGTTTTTAACTTGTGGGTTTTCTAAGGTTTAAGTGATTGGTGTGTGTCTGGCTTTCCTTTACTTTTTGAATAGTATATCTGATGTGAAAATAAGGCTTTACTTGATGATTTAAGAGTTTTACTTCTGGAATGCTATCCATAATGGATAACATTTTTTTTGGGTCTGCAGAAGTAATAATATGCATTTCTCAATGTTTGAATGCTTTGTGCCTAAACAACAATGATCTCTAGGTTGTAAAAGACTGCAATGCTTTAAGGCATTTTATGAAAATATTTGCTTCTAGAACATATTTGTGTGCCCTTGCTGGTGAAATATCATGAGTCTTATCTAATGGACTTTATGAACCCATGCGTTATGCTTCTTCACTATGTGGACCTAGAATGGATATACTGATTCAAATTTTAAATACTATTGCAAAAAATTTGATCTAGTGTTGATACTTCTTTCACATCTATAGATGTGCCATCCTACTCTATTTTGGTTCCCATGGAATTTGATGCTGAAGAAAAGAGTATGGTTCTATCAGATAAAGAGGATTATTCCAAAACTGATAGTTTAGTACAGAATATCGAACAACTTTTTGATGCTTCAACAATCAACATTGAGAACGAAGGTTCTAAGATGTCTTTCCATCTTGGAGTCTTGCTTCAACCAAGTTTATTCTTAATCATCTTATAAATTTAGTTGAGTATAAACAATATAATTTGGATGCTTTGTTGACTAAAAGGAATTTGTTATATGCTTCTTTATTGCCACAACAATTTGAAGTTGAGTTGTTGCAAGAGTTTTATTATAATTTGGATAAAGTAGTGTTGGATGGTACAACTTTATTATTTCATATAGTTTATGTGAGGGAGAGATTGATTAAGCATTTTGATTCATTGAATACATTTTTTTGGGTTTATGAATTTAATCAGTCATATGCAGATGAATTTGATGTGAGTAATGATATGTTGACTAGTGTTTTGACAGTGATAAATTGTCATCTTGACCTTCTATTGTTGCACTATGTGCTTATGATTCTTTCACCACAACTACTGTTGATTTTTATGCCCTTATTCGCTGAGATTGACTACATTAAAGGCAGTTATATTTTTGGCATCTTTTTGTCCCAATGGGGAGAATATTTGGATGAATGGATAATTATTGTTTACTTGGACATTTTCTGGTTAAGTGAACTTGATGATTGTTTATGTGAACCTTGACCTTGATGCTAGTTGGAACTTATTATCATGACTATTCGATTTCGGGGGAGTGTCACATAAGATAGCATGAAGGATAAAATCCTAGCGAAGATAGGATTTATATAGGATAAAATCACCACCTTTTATGAAAGATAATGTGCATATTTTTTTGGTTGGAGGTTGTATTTTTAGTAATCCAAGCTATTTTTGGCAGCTGCAATTTCGATAATTCCAGCTATCTTTAGTAGCTGATTTTGTGGGGATTTGAGTTATCCATGATAACTGGGTTTCTCTACTTGTGGATGAATTTTTGGATAGCTGAATTAGTTATCCATGATAACTGCATTTCTTTACTTGTGGGTGAATTTTTGGATAGTTGAATTATCATTTTTGTGAGGGAAAAGCGTGTAGTAAATTCATCACTTGTGCAGCTGTGTTTTTGGTGTGTTTCTATAATGAAACAAATATTCGTTTGATGATTTTTGTGACTGCTGTGTGTAGGATGCTTCAGTGATTATTTTGAAGGTTTACAACAGAATTCTTATTGGACAACTTCGCATGGTTTTAGGTCGATGAGGTTGCACATATAAGGGAGTATCTTTTGACTCAAAATTTTCCTTGTTTATGTCTTTATTGATTTAATCATTGGGTTATTATTTCTCATCTTTATTAACGTTAATTGTTGGAAAATCCTCTATTGAGTTTAGTACGAGTTGGTCTCGTGCTATTAGGAGTGAAATACTTTCTCAAGGTATGAGTACGAGTGAATAGTGTCAAAGGGTGAGTGATATCGGCTCAGTAAAGCCTTTAGGTAAAACTATTGTATCACAGGAGAAAGTTGACTAAAATAGGTAAGGTCCCTGCAGGCGTAGGTCGGGTGTGCTGAACTACGTTACTAAATTTTGGTTGTTGATTTATTTGTTGTATGTTTAATTTTCTGTTTGCGTTTTAATTCTAAAAAATTAACAATTATTAACACAATTGCTTTATATTAAGCAACCGACAGAAACATTTCAAAGCAACTACGGCAGAACAGGATCTTCGTGAAACTACATCCTTCAAGACTTTCAATGTTAATATTTGTTAAATTACCATAATAGTGCTTATATGTTATGATATTTACAAATATACTTATATCATTCAAGTACCTTAACATTATGAAAAAGTTAAATCTTATTGTATTGGGAACTTAGTAGGTAATTAGGTTATGTTTGGTCTAATTTTTGACATTAAAAAAGGCAATATATGACAATTATAATGGTTGATTGTTTTGATTAATTCTATTATTAATTATTTGGTTATGTTTTGAGTAACTTTTCTTATGTTTCAATATCTTATTTTTGAGAAAACTGCATAAACTCTAACCAAAATTATGATAAATTGGGGCCTTTGACAAAATTGATATAATTAGAGACTTCACACTGAATGTTTGTAGATGTGTGATACATAATATATAGTTACAATTACATATAAAATTATTATTTAGATGTCATGGAAATATCACCATAACTTTGATTATTGTTCGTGACTACATTCATAGTGTTAATAATTGTGCTTATGATTTGCTTATAGTTATGGTTGAAAAAAAACTAAATAGTGATTAATGGTATCATCAAATTTAACCAGTATTTTTTCTCTATCAAGTTTTTCCATTCAAATTTTTTTAGTTACCAATTAAATCACTCTAATAATTTCACCAACTTAGAACTTCATTTAATTGTTTCAAGTATAACAATTCAAGTACAAAACCAATCATAAGGATAACATCTATTTTAAAGTTAATAAGCCATCAAAATGCATACCTTTATAACAAATTAAATCGATAACTTTAATCATGCAATCATTGAAATTATCAAAAGTCAAGGTCTAAAATTTCAAGCTCTCATGTAGACCATATCTTTCATATATTTATTCGAGTTTTTTTAATATAAATATATTGAGGAAGTCTTAATCATTTATTACAAAATAATTAAATTGTCATATGTTTCAATGTCTTAATGTTGAGAAAAAAATGCATAAACTGTAAATCAAAATTATGATAAATTGGGGCTTTGAAAAAATTGATATAATTAGAGACTTGACATTCATTGCGTGTGTTTCATGTGATATATAATATATAATTACAATTACATATAAATGTATAATTTAAGGTGACATGGAAATATCATAATAATTAAGGTTTTTAATATAAATGCTTTGAGAAACTCTTAGCTTAATTATTTATTATAAAAAGGATGAACTATTTAAAACGTTATTATTTCAGTTCAAAATGTTAGTTCTGTTAATAATTTACTGATTTGATTAACATAATTTTTGCTAGTCATGATAGGTAGATGTCACTTAGAAAAATAGTGATTATGGTTACACCAGAGTAGAGAGAATTTTTTCATGTAGACACACAACAACACATAATTCATTAATCAAATCAGTAAATTACTAGCACACTTCAAATTTTAAATTGAATAGTTAAGGTTTTAAAAAATTGACCATTTAATTAAAAATTTAGGCACATAATTGAAAAAATACTTTAGGATTGATTGTCTCTTAATTAATTAAGTCTTTAATTATTAAACGGAAAATACAATAATATCAATACTATACATATTGGCAGCTTCGCAGTTTTATCTTTCGTTACTATTATTTTAGGCATTTAATTTGGATTCCTTTGCTTTTTAATGTAAAAGAATTTAAAGTAAATTAAGGCCTCCATTATTCAATATTAATGCTCATTCTTTGACACTCGGAAGCAGACCGCACCACATAAAAAATAATAAGAATGATGTGATTTGACTTTCACCACACGAAAAAGAAATTCGTAAATATTGAAGATACAAAGCTGAGGATATGTGGATAGAAAATTTCTTAACATGCATTTTTTTTGTTGAGCAGAAAAAAGTAAATATGCAACAAATAAATCAACGCACAAAATTTATTAACGCAATTCGGCACATCTGATCTACGTCTACGGAGTTCTCACTCAGATTAATTAACTTTTACCGAAGTACAATAGTCTTACATAAGGCTTTACTGAGCCAACACTACACCATTCACCCCTTGACGCTACTTACTCATACTAATAGTCTTACACAAGGCTTTACTGAGTCGACACTACTCACCTCTTGACGCTATCTACTTGTACTCACATCCTATGAAAGTATTTCACACTCAATAGTACGATCATCTCATGTTAACCTCAACAGAGAATTTTTTAAACAACTAATGATAATGAAGATGAAAATAACATCTTAAGCGATTGAATCAATAATAATATAAACAAAGAAACACTTGAGTCAAAAGACACTTCCCTATAAGTACAACCTTGTTAAACTGAAATCATGAGAAGTTGTCCAACAAAAAACTGTTCTGAATCTTTCAGACTGGTCACTAAAGAAACTCACACACAGCAGATTCAAAACTCATCAATCAACATATGTTTCATCACCGAAACATGCCAAAAACACAACTGCAAAAATCAATCGATGGACTACTGTATATGCTATAATCAATCACAAAATCACCACAAAATCCAATGACCCCAAATCATCATAAGAACATGTGGTTAATCACAGAAGCGCATAAAAAATGTAGGTACTCAAATCAATAGATGGATTGCATTTTTTCATAAACAAAACCTTGTAATCAATCACCGAAAGACCACACGCACAACATCCCCGCCAATCTTCAATCAAACATATAATTGATCTCACAAGTACCCCCCAAACATGCGACTGCTAAAATCATAATATCTTACACAACATGGATTGCCAAAATTATAATAAATCACTTAAGCATACCAAAAAAAACGTAGCCACACACAAGTCATCAAGCATTCTCTACAAATCCTATTTCATGAGCAAATTACCAGTGAAAACATATTGCCCAAACTCATACAACTCACGATATAGAAAGAAACCAAGATAAAAATTAAAAAACTCAAATCATAAAAAATCCAAATCTCCCTACAGATCTCTAACCAAGCATCAAAATCTAGAAGTAGAACTCTCGAATCATCAAGCAAAGCCTCATTTTCATATTAAATATACTATTCAACAATTAAGGAAAAGCCAGACACAAACCAATCACTTAAACCTTAGAAAATCCATAAATCAAAAACCCAAAAAGCCTAGATGTTAAGTCCTTTAAACCCCCTTTTTTTTCTTTACTTAATTCAATAAGCTTCAAAGTTGTAAAGCACTAATCCCACCAATCACATTTTCAATAGGATGACCCCATCTAATTTGTGATGGAAGATCCTTGTTGAAATCACGTTTCCATGAGTTTTTGTTATTCAAGAGTCTGTTTCTGCATCAGATGTTTGATTGGTTTCTTACTCAGAAGCAACCAACTGATCTTATATCTGATTGGTTTCTTTTTCAGTAACTACTAACTGTGAATCTGGACAGTCTCTAGTTTTAGCTTCATTGCGTCTCTTATCTGATGTGAGAAGCTGATTTGGAAGATTCTCTGTTAGCACCTTATCAATCATTTGGTGTCATAGAGTCATATTATCATATGCGGTTTATTTATAGGAAGTAATAACTTGTAATATGAAGCAATTATCCACCCACTGATCTTTTTACACTTACTATACAATCTCCTTGTTAGTGTAACACATTACATTCATTATTGATAAGTTTAACTAACAACCCATCATCACAAAGCTAGCTAATATTACCTAAGTTAGCTTTCAAACCGTCAACATGAAGCACGTTTTTGAAGTGAGATAGTCCATCCATACAAAGGGTTCCTCTACCATTTATCATAGCTTTCTTCCCATCATCAAAAATAACGTGACCATCCATATAAATTTGATGCACATGATTTCTTAAATTAATGCACTTATTATAAGAAATTATGGAGTTTACGAATAGTAATGGTAAGAAATGAAGTTTGATCATATGAAGATATCCCAGACTCATTGAAGAAATCAAAATTTTGAAAGTGATTAAAAGAACTTATTAAAATTTCATCATTTTGTAAATCTACTTAGTGTATTGCATCACTGTTTTCTTAGTAGTTACATTTTTTTAGAATTAAACGGAACATATATTAACAAAAGTAAAAACTTAAACAAGAACTAGCTACAAGGTTCCTTGCGTCAAAACACACCCTACAGTATTAGGAAATCAACCACGAAGCAACAGCTATCCAATCAAAACAACAAGAAGTTAAAGTAACCAAAGCGATCCGAGATCAGTGCTCATGCTATCCTGCTTGTTATGGACCACTATCGTTCCTCTAATCACATTAACAATCACAGCAGTTAGCTCGGATTTACGCCGAGCCTCATTCTTGTAGATCCTCCTGTTCCTCTCCCTCCAAAGGAAATAGATGAGCATATGGAAAGCATTCTTGACTACAAACCCATGTGGGTAACCACGTCTAGCATACCGAATAATATCATCCAACACCTCGTCCTATATATATGAACTGCTAGGGAATCGAAGCAACACCAACATTCTGCTCCACACCTGACTTACTATAATCACATTCAAAAAACAAATGATTTATCGATTCAGTAATCATTTTACATAAAACACAAATAGGATCAAAGGACCCAAACCACCTATGATTGGTTCGTAATCGGTTTTTGATCACCAACCAAAGATAAATAGCCGCTTTAAGGCACATTACGTTGCTCCATACAATGTCTTTCCATGGCACTATTGGGAGTGGTGTTTGTAGAAGAAAATGTGCTGACTTATTAGTAAACCTCCCACTTGGGTGTAAAGTCCAGACCACTTCATCCTTCATTCCCACAGTTGGGCTTGTATTGAACAATCCCTCCAGAATGTGAAAATGCCGTTGCGAAGATAATCGATCCAATTCCTTCCGAATCCAAGCAATCGTCGCCCCCTTAGGAATCCGACTTCTGAGTCCCTGGAGATCCTCCCAAAGCCATAAAGGACTTGAGTCAGCCCAGTTGTCAAACCACATCCTAATATCCCCTCCATCCTCGACTTTATGTTTCATGATCGGGTAAACCACAAACCTAAGCTTCAATATCCCCCTAACCATCCACGAAATACCCCGAGTGCCTTAGAGCTTCCAAAAACTATGTGAGTGGATATACAAAGAGCCTCCAAATCTGTTTAAGAAGGATGACGCGGTGCATTTGAGTAATTGACATAACACCCAATCCTCCACTTTTCTTAGGAATAATGATTTCGCTCCACTTAACTTTAGCCCGTTTACTGTTTTCAACTTTCCCAGACCATAAGAAGGCCTTTAGTATTCTCTCCATCTCCTATATCACCTTCTTTGGGAGGACCAAGTGCGACGACTAATAGATGACAGACCAAAAATAATAAGCCAACCAGCATCTACGCGCAACAGGAGGAGACAGGGGATACACGCACAAGAAGCATCTGGAACATGGGCCTAATGGGTCAACATAATAATCCCCAAGCCCATGTCCAAACTCACAATCAGTAACAACATGTTTTTATTCCAGACTCTTCCACTGTATGCATATATATATACAAACCATCATCAATAAAAGTCTGTCGAAGAAGAAATGTTTGTTTTTCCTATTACAGTGTAATTTTCTTATCAACGACCAGTATATATGCATATTATTCAGTACGACATTAATAAGATTCACTCTAGCTATTAGAGATAAAAACCGATTCTGCCACTCAGTAATGCGACCTTCCATTTTTTCTATCAAAGGGATAAAGTCTGAGAGCTTAGGTTTACCTACCGTAATAGGAGTTCCCAAGTACCAAAATGGGATTGTCTGTCGAGCAAAACCCACCATATTATTGATCCACTCCGGATGCTGAATGTTAGAGGATATATAAACCCCACTCCTCTTCTCATTTACTGTTAAACCCAACCACTCCAAAAATTTGCTCACTATATTCATCATTATCAAAAGAACTTAAGGAATCGCTCTACAAAACAGGATTACATCATCTGCATAAAGGAAATGTGTCAATCTCAACTCTTGACACGTAGAGTGATATTGAAACAACCCATCGTGTTCCACCAGCCGCGTCACCAATCTAGAGAAACTATTCATAGCCAGAGTGAATAGGTAAGGGGAAAGAGGATCCCCTTGCCTAATGCCTCTCTGGCTGCGGAAAGGTTTGGTTGGGATACCATTCACTCGTACACTCATCGAAGAAGTCTGGATACATTGCATAATCCAGTGCCGGAACCTATCAGGTAGGTTGATAGCTACTAAACATTGATTCAAATAATCCCAGCTAACTGTGTCGGATTATCGGCTGCTCTCTTGCTGCTCAATGGTGTATAAAATCATTGCAATATTATTGGCAGAAAGACTCAAATTGGTGTTGAATGAGGTGGTTAATAAGGCACAAAGTGCTTTCTTGCCATCCTGGAGCATTGGGGACAATATTTTAC
>JANZLC010068800.1:0-13163 GCA_026413385.1 Erythroxylum gracilipes
GACTACAGACCAAGGATAGTTAGGCAGTTGTAACTAACATTACTAACCTCGTATGACTTAAATCTTAACATGGCATAAGATCCCTGAATGTTTTGCTATGATGATTTCAACGAAAGCTCCAGTTTCTTTTTGTCGATTCAATAGGGTCTAGAGGGCCCAAGTTAACTCTATCAGCCTGTTTGGTTGGAGGTAATAGGTATATCTATTTTTATTTATTAGGTATTCTGTTGTTTGGTTGGAAAAAAATTATCACTTAATTAATTAATCCAGATCAACTAAATCATATCTGATTTAAAGCTAACCGTGATTCTAATCTAGTTAAAATTTACCACAAATTTAGAAGTGATAGGATTAAACATAGAGCCCTATAAATTCTATGTTATCTTAACAAATTTAATCCTATTTGATTTAAGACTCTAATGTAATTCAAATTTGTTACATATTCTTATCTGATATAATAATTAATAAAATTTTGAAAAATACTAATCTAAAATAAATCAATCAAATGGATGAATCACATGTAAGCTTAGCCGCGTTTCATCGATGATTACGTTCCCAAAAAAAAAGTATCCAATTTAAATACACTACTTTGTCTTTAATGCATTTAGTAGAAAAGAAGGATATGATCAGACACATATAATATATAGTAGGCAAGTTTTAATTATCATTTATGAGCGTTCAATTTATAAGTAGCATTGATTTGATACTCCTGCCGATTATGTGATTATGATAATCGAAATCTTCAAGAAAATTAATTAGTTGATTTGTATAAATAATATCAAAAGTTTTAAAACTGATTATGTTAAATAACGAACTCACCTTTAGATTCTAAATAGATTGAATGTTATAAGAAAATGGAAGGGGAATCAAATATAAATTTAGAAACATCTCTAACCAGTAGATTTGTTAACTAGTAGTTGCACAACGTGGATTATCTTTTTAAATTCCTCAGTGACAATTGGTTGAGACATAATATTATTGGTATATCTTAACAACCGAGAGTTATAATTCTAACTAATAACTTTGAGTGGATTACCGAGAGTCGTAGGGAAAAGAAACTGTAGCCAACTAGATGCTCGTTCTTATTTTGACATAGCACGGATTAAATATATGTAATGTGTATATATATATATATGTGTGTGTGTGTGTGTGTGTTTTAGCCGATGTATTTTAGTTCATTCTTTGTGACGGGCCTATAGTCGGCTGCAGGATTCCTTTAGTTTCAAATCCTCATTCTCGTCTTTATTTTGCACCAGAAGGGTGAAGAATCAGCTACCATGGTTACACAAGTTCAGAAACCCGAAGAGTACGATGACGTAAGTTCTTTTCTTTTACGAGTCTTTGATCTTATATCTTAGTTTAAGCATGGCTTTAAAAAATCTTGCGAGGGGGCCTAAGGATGGCCGTTCTCGTTAGCTAAAGAGGGACCATTAGATAGAATAAAATTATTGGATGATTTGGAGGGGTATATCCAAAAAACCAAGTTGATGCTTTTTTTTGTTTTATGTACAATCGTGTTGTTTGACATGCTATGGAGAATTGTGTTATTCAGCAATCCTCTAAAGACGAAAAGCAGAAGCAACTTGATGAGTGGCTTCCGATTACTTCTTCAAGGAATGCAAAATGGTGGTTTTCAGCTTTCCACAATGTTACTGCTATGGTTGGAGCTGGTATTCTGAGTCTTCCATATGCAATGTCAAATCTTGGATGGTATGTTCTGAAAAGTAACAAAAAAGTGTCTGTGATAGTGTAATTATCCGAACATCTGTGTAGACAGCAAAATAAAACGTGAATAACAATACATTCAGTTTTATGGCAGCATGTATTTCCTCATGATGCAATCTGTAAATGGTCTGAAATTTGGTCTTTGGAATCTGATGCCATAATCAAAAACCTCTTGGCAGTAGTATTTGGTCACTGATGTTCATGGTTTCTCCAGCATGGGATAGTAAAAAAAGTTGTCCGTTTATGATTTCAGGGGTCCAGGCGTTGTAATTATGATCCTATCATGGATAATTACTCTATACACTCTATGGCAAATGGTTGAGATGCATGAGATGGTTCCTGGGAAACGTTTTGATCGGTACCATGAGCTTGGCCAGCATGCTTTCGGCGAAAAGCTTGGTCTTTACATAGTGGTGCCCCAGCAGCTGATCTGCGAAGTTGGTGTGGACATAGTCTACATGGTTACTGGAGGCAAATCACTGAAGAAGGTCCATGACTTAGTTTGCCCTAACTGCAAACCAATCAAACAAACCTACTTTATAATGATTTTCGCCTCCGTGCATTTCGTCCTCGCTCACCTTCCCAATTTTAACTCCATCTCTGGTATTTCTTTGGCTGCGGCAGTCATGTCTTTGAGGTATGTTTTTTGATATATGGTTGCTTGCTTTGTTAAAATGATGCAAAGATGAAAAAATTTTATGTATATTTTTGCAGTTACTCCACCATTGCATGGGCAGCTTCCATCCACAAGGGTGTTCAACCAGACGTTCAATACGGTTACAGGGCCCCAAACCCCTCAGGAACAGTTTTTAACTTCTTGAACGCTTTGGGTGATGTAGCATTTGCCTATGCTGGCCACAATGTGGTGCTTGAGATTCAAGCATCCATTCCTTCAACACCTGAGAAGCCATCCAAAGGACCTATGTGGAAAGGAGTTTTGATCGCCTACATAATTGTAGGGCTCTGCTACTTCCCTGTTGCTATGATTGGTTATTACACGTTTGGCAATCATGTTGAAGACAACATCCTCATCTCCTTAGAGAAGCCAACATGGCTTATCGTAACAGCTAATTTGTTCGTTGTTGTTCATGTCATAGGAAGCTATCAGGTATGATTCGTTTCAAATCTCTATTGTCTGCCTAACAACTTGGAAGGTTAACTGTTCAAACTTCACTTATTCTCCTGTTTCTGTTAATGTAGTTGTTTGCAATGCCAGTATTTGACATGATGGAGACCGTTCTCGTAAAGAAGTGGAACTTCAAGCCTAGTTGGACTCTCCGATTCATTACTCGTAACTTATACGTTGGTAAGTGGGTCTGCATGTTGCTTAACATTCGTTAATGGAGACGTCTAATTACCACAGGATCTCACTGGCATACTTGATTCAGCTGCCACCATGTTTGTGGCTATCTGCTTCCCTTTCTTTGGTGGTCTTCTTGGATTCTTTGGAGGATTTACTTTTGCACCAACTTCCTATTTTGTAAGCCCTTTTGTTTTTATTTTTTGCTGCCGTAGTGTCAATGAGTGCATCCAAATTGTATTTTGGATTTTAATTTCATAGCAACTCTTGAACATCTGCTTTCATTTTTCAGCTCCCTTGCATCATCTGGCTTACCCTCTACAAACCAAAGAGGTTTTCCTTTTCGTGGGTGATTAATTGGGTATGTTTGTCTTTAAATATGAACACATCCACGTTTATAGTTTGCTATAAACAACTGATTAACTGTGGTTTCTTACATTTTCAGTTCTGCATTATCCTGGGACTCCTGATAATGACTTTGGCACCCATTGGAGGGTTAAGGAATATCATACTCAATGCCAAGAGCTACGAGTTTTTGTCTTGATAAGTAAATCAACAATCAGAAGTTTAGGTGAAATCTAGAGGTTGAACACTACAAATGTTTTATTTAAGTAATGCTCAGCCTCTGTTTAGTTAGAATGATAACAGTTGAGCTTTTTTTTGTAGAGCTTTTCTGAGAAGAACTTTTCTAAGAAACTAGTTGATTGTTTGACAGTCATTTAAAAAAAAACAATTTTGAAAGAATTTCATACAATAGCCTGTTTGGTAACATCAAAATAAAAAGTACTTTTAATTTTATCAATATTTGGGTTAGTCAATATGTATGTCGATTACGTAGTTACAGTATTTGTGTTCCTGCTCTCTTAGTCCACAGCTACCTTTACAGGAGGCAAACCAAAACATGAACGAATTTTTTCTTCTTTTTACGTCGTATAAGGAAGCAACATAATCCAAAACCAAACTCTATCAAGAGTAACCTCCAACTACAATAACTGGATGAAGCTAACATGTTTATAATTGAAGTTTATCCTAGTATACTTCAAGCTCAGCAATGATTTAGATGAGCCCAAGAATTCCGATTTATCAATGCAAACCTTAGAAGACAATCAATAGAATAACTCTTTTGAACAATGAATTATACGATGTAATCAAACTCTCAATGCCTTTCGGGAGCATACGAGATTATATTTTCTAATATAAAACAAGCAACTACATTTTAGGTTTTAAAAGAGCTAAATCTTCCGCACAAGGGCCAAATTGATGTTCTTGCAAACAAGAAGTATCACGAGGAATTGATGTTTTTGACTCTTTATGGAGGCTTTATGAATACCATATTCCATATAGTCAGCTGATTTGAAGAAAATTCAAGTTAGAGAGTAATCATCAAAACTTTCACATATTCCCAACATGGAATTCAGCAGCTACAGACCCAGAGTTTGACCTTTGAAGTATCCAGCAATCGGAACTATGAGGATGATACATACTGAAGCAATAACAGATTCCACTCAGTCAATAGGTTCCAAGAAAAGTGCAGCTCACTGCAAAAAAAATTACTTCTCATATTCCTAAGACGGTATTCAATATCCACGACGACAAGCAACAGGTCCCAGAGTTTGAAGTATCCAACATACAAAACTATGCACAAATTACATTCCCAATCGTCAGACTCCAATTGCTGGCAATGACAGCTGAAAGAATAGTTGACGAAGTTGTTAACTGTAAACACTTCAGTAAACTGAACAATTAGGAGTCAAGACAACGTAGAACTTTGTCCACACTTTCGCTACAAGGTTTATGTCCGACACACGTATAACTCCAATCAAAGACAAACAAACAAGTAAATAAGGGAAAAGAGAAATAGAAAAACTGAATTTGCATCACAAAGCTATAAACTTGAACCACTCCTTGCAATAAAAAACTGAACTTGCATTAGAGATGGTATAGTATACACAAAACGAAATATTAGAATCATTTATCAGCACCAAACCTCCCGGGGTCCAATAAAAATTATCAGCAACTACTGTACTGGTCAATTACAAACAATTTGGAATGAGGCCTTCCTTCCATTTCCATCCTGGAATCAACAAGAATGCACATTTTGGTATAATTTCTAAGTCAATTTCTTACCCAGTTTCGCACTCCTCTCTCTATACAACTGAACCCACAAATTCGAAATCCACAATATACTCACAGATATGGCCAATCCCACAACAACCAACCAAGACACCCACACCCACTTGGGTATAACCCCCTCAGCAACCCCACTGATATATGAACTCCCCATCTGCAACACAAAGTAGGGCCCCAATAACCCTCTAACCACCAAGTAAAACGTGTAAAACGGCGGAGATAAAACATCAAACACCTTAGCTGCAAAAGCGTTGTCCAACCTCCGCGCATTGGCTAGCGTCCACGCGTTCTGGCACGCGCTAGTAACCTCTGCTAGGATCAAAAGAGTGAGTATAGCATAAGCCCCGTGGTGGGTCAAGTAGCGACAAGTCAAGAACACGAAGAGAGTAGCTAAGTGGTGTCCGATGAAGAGAAGGTCACTCGGGTAGAATATGAGGTAGTGAATGAGATCCATCAAAAAGTAGGCGACGCTGAATTCTAAAACGGAGTTCTGCGCAGCTGTGTTGGCGGAGGAGAAGGAGCGAAGAGGGTCGGCGAGAATAGCCGCAGAGGCCAATACGACGGCGGGAGTACCGTGGAAGATTGAGATCATGCAGCTGGCGGCTTCGGGCCGGGCGGCAGGTGGCCAGTTGCGGAAGACTGCGAAGTATGCTATGAAGTAGATGAAAAGAAATAAAGCGAAGAAGGCAGGGAGAGTGTGAAGAAAAGATTGAGTTTCCATGGGAAACCAAAAGCTAAAAATGACTGACAATAGAGACGGAGAAAGAAGATCGGTCAAGGGGGTTTTAATGGGGAATATGAGATATTATTAATCGCTCAACATGACCGTCACATTCAATTTGTTTAAGGATTTTGATAACATTTTACATTTGATTAGATTCAGATTAGCACGCAGCGTCTTCTTGATTATGGTTTTGTCTTTCCTAAGTTTCTTCTAATCTTCAATGAACTCTTACAAGTTTCCTATGTTTGGGTAAGCTGACTTGAAGAATATTATACCCAAAACCAACGACCAATGTGGAATACTGTACCTTTCTTCCATCTTTCAAAAAGCAATTGCCCTACAACTTTCAACTTTGACAAGTCTCATCCATGCCAAAACAATCAAGCACGTACCTTTCACTTTTACAAGCAAATGATCCGTTCAGATTTAAGATTAGACAGATAACGTATTATCCAACTCCGTCTAAGAATTATTCCTTAAGTATCTTATAAGAAATTGCATGTGAAGATATATTTAAAATAACACAATTGACTATAATAGATATATTAATGAGATCAATCTTATCGTGTGTCACGTTCGTTTGACCATAATTATCGAGATCTTCAATTGTTATATATTCATAATTTAAGAAACAACCTTACATAGTATATATATCATATAATAAAAATATGAAAATAATATTTTACTTTAAAATAATAATAAAAATAGTAAAATAACTTTTTACCAAAGAAGAGTCCAAATAAGACAAAAATAAATTGCTTACATCATAAGTACCATACACAATCAAATACCTTACAAATAGTTTAGAACAAATATATTACCATAATATGTTTAGATTTTTGGCCAATAAAAGTGGCAAATTTATTAGACAAAAAAAGAATTGAAGATCGAAAGTTTATCAAAAGAATTTTTATAAGTTTGAAATTAAGAAATGCAATAGAAACAATTTTTTAATATAAATTTGCAATTTATATATAAAGTTTGTACTAACAATTTATATATTACATTTAGTCTTAAATTTTCTCAAGTTATGAGTTATGACATTAAACTTATTAAAATTTTCCTTAAATATATATTAATTCTCTTTTTAATATTATATAATATCACAATATATAAATAAGGGTTAATTATAAAATTTTAAAATTTTACTCAATTTCGTAATACTAGCTCAAACTTTAAAAATTGACGCTAAAGTATCTCAATTTTTAATTTGTTGCAAAAATAGCTAAACATTTAGTTTCCTGTTAATGTCGCTAACGTGGCAAACTATGATAGATTTTTATACATACCACGTGTCTAACACGTATTCCTATTTTTTCCAACTCACTTCTCTAAAAATCAATTAAATTGAATTTTGATAATTAAAAACATTTACACCTATTTTCTTTTGTTCTTGACGATACAAAACTTTCATGTTTTTATTGTGTGTAGAGTGTCGTTGTCTCTGGCGTGTCACTATTGTCTCTTACGATTAGGTGCAACTGGGACTTGGGAATGTCTCTATCTCTTGCAATTGGGAGTTCCACCGTTGCACATTTTTAGGAGTTGAGCTCATCTAATCCTAATTTATCTGTTTGATAATAATTCGGTGTTGTTGAGTTTGGTTGATTAATCTTCCACAAATATTATCATTCCTCTATTCAATTTAAGCAATTCCAATTCTTTCCAATAACCTATTTTGCTTCCTTTCTATCGAAGCTTTAACAGTATAGATAAAGGCAGAAGATCAAACTCTTTTCAATAATTTAGTGTTATGTTGTTGAATTTGGTTATTTGTTTTATTTGCTTCTGATTCACTTTTCAATTCTTTTTGTTTTTTAAGGCACCCTATTCTATCAATTGAATTTACTTAATTACGTGTTATGTTATTTAATTTGGTTATTTGTTTATGCTTTTATGTTGTTCCATTATATTGTTGAATTTGGTTAGTTTATTATCCCTTGATTTATTAAGCTTGTTATTTTCCATAAACATCTTTTTTGAATTGTTAAACCTCTGCAATACAATTATCCTTATATGCATTAAGGCATCATAAACTATTACAATATAAGTCTTCCTCTTGCTGATTGGTTACAAATTGTTGAATAGAGCATTCAAATGTGCTATTTAGGAGAATTTAGTGGGAATACTTATTTTGCAGTTTGTTACCAAATTACAAATTTTGGTTAATTATTTGTTATTTATTCCTAATTGGTTATAGTATAATTTTTTTCTTGAATATTGTATAGATAGGTGGAAGTCAATTTTAAGTGTTCAAACTCACTCAAAGTTCTCAAAATATAAATGCTCAAATATCAACTTCAACCTAAAGGAGATACAAATTAAGGTCGAAAAAATCAATTCTAACAAAATCTCAAATTGATGATGGTGAATCAACAACAAAGTGAGTCATGCTTGAAATATGTTTTTTGATTTCCATATATATTTCAATTGTGTGTTGTGATATGGATATGAATATGCATTTGAAACTTTGTTATGTGATTTGGATGTAGGTATGGATATTTATCAGTATTGGATAATTGATTTGAATGTGCATAGAAATGTTAATTTTCTTGAATAATTGATTTGGATATGGATAAGAATGTTTGATTGTCTTGGCCAGAAAAATATTATCCATTCTCAGTTGCCACACATTAAATCTTAAGCTTAATGAAAATCTCTTTTGTTTTGCTTTACTAAAGAAATTTTCTTTTAAAAGCCATCATTTCCGTATTGGTAAGTTAATATTACCAACGTGTCAAAGAGCAAAGAAAAATGTAGGCCAAAATTATAGTTACTAGAATCATAACATGTTTAAATATTGATAATACCAAATTTAATGTACGAAAGCAACATGTTTCAATTATTACAGATTTCTTACATTCGTAGTGGGCATGGGCAACAAACTAAGAATATGAGAACTAGGACCAACAGAGGCCAAGCAACAACAAGTGATCTCTTATATACAATGAGAACAAATCGTGTACATAATAAAGGTCCATCAAATGCAACCCCTTCCCACTTTGTTTTACTATTTTACATATTGCTACATTGCAAGTTCATATTTAAAAAGCATTAAACAGCTAGGATATACTATCATATGAAACCTACAAAATAAAAATTTAAGCACAAATATCTTACTTATATCAAATTTGAAATATCTATGAATTATAAAATAAATTCACCTCTTACACTCTACAATGTATCTTACGGATAAAAGTCTTACCCTAACATACAAAAGATGTTTGGCAAATTTTGTTTACAACAATGAAGCCTTAGCTCTTTTATCAAGACAACATACCAACAAGACACCTACAATTTGAACGATAACATTAATATCATATAAGCTATAATTGAAATGTTCATAATACGTTAATAAAAACATAAGGGCAATACTCACATTTGTATTCCAATATTAAGCTTAGCATTTGATATCCATACCTTCTTCTTGTTATTACAATTGGGACAATCAATATAAGGAGTCTGAAAAATTACTCAGGATTACGATATCCATATTATATGCTAAATATAATAACATAAAAATTACAAATCTTGTTTTACTTTTGAGCATAACACCTTCTCTTGGTAAAATTGAGAGTATTTCTTTTCAGCTTCTACTAAATTATTGAAACAACAATAAATCACAATTTTTGAATCCATTAACAAAAACTTCACACTCTTCCCATATCAATATATACAGGGTGTAGGTTCAATAAAAGCCATATATATTTTACTTCCACCTATTTTTTCTGTAATACACACAATGGTCAAGTATGATTAACACATCTTCGTGTGTATATATATATATATATATATATATATATATATGAGTTCTAAATCTTTTTACTTGAATATCGAATTCAAGTAAAAAGATTTAGAACTCAGTCTAACAAACAAGATCAAGCTATTTGGTTATGTCGAGAACTCTTTAATTGTAAAGTTGTTCTTTTAATACTAAAGTTAGATGTCATCTTTTATTAAATTAAACCATGTCTTGTGATCATTAAAATTTTGGAATTTCTAAGTTAGACCCATTAGAAGTGTGAGATGGTTTCTAAGTTAGACCCATTATATATATATATATATATATATCTTTTAATCGAATTCAAGTAAAAAGATTTAGAACTCAATCTAACAAACAAGATCAAGCTTTTTGGTTATGTCGAGAACGCTTTAATTGTAAAGTTGTTCTTTCAATATTAAAGTTAGATGTCAGCTTTTATTAAATTAAACCATGTCTTCTGATCATTAAAATGTTGGAATTTCTAAGTTAGACCTTATTAGAAGTGTGAGATGTTCTTATTTTCTTAACTGCTAATTCTATAGGAAAATTAAGAAGGAAATAAATAAAATGTGCCACAATTACACTCCTAATTGCAAGAGACAACGACACTCCAGAGATTCTCTCAGTTGCACCGAATTGTAAGTGACAATAGTGACACTCCAGAGACAACGACACTCCACCTACAATGGAAACTATGTAGGATAGTTTTGTATGATCAAGAACAAAAGAAAAAAGACGCAAATAGTGATATGTTTTTAATTTGCTACTTTTAATTTAATTGATTTTTAAGGAGATGAGTTGAAAAAAATAGGGACATATGTCAAACACGTGACATGTAAAAAAGTCTGACATGATTTGCCACATTAGTGACATTAACAAGAAACTTAACATTTGATTATTTTCGCTACCAATTGAAAGTTAGGACATTTAATATTACTTGTTAAAGTTCAAACTAGTATTATAAAATTGAGTAAAGTTTGAGAATTTTTTTATAAATAACCCTATAAATAATTAGAATAAGTTTCATGCAAGTAAAAAAATTTAGAACTCAATCTAACAAACAAGATCAAGCTTTTTGGTTATGTCAAGAACTCTTTAATTGTAAAGTTGTTCTTTCAATACTAAAGTTAGATGTCAGCTTTTATTACATTAAACCATGTCTTCTGATCAATAAAATGTTGGAATTTCTAAGTTAGACCCCATTAGAAGTGTGAGATGTTCTTATTTTCTTGACTACTAATTCTACAGGAAAATTAAGAAGGAAATGAATAAATAAAAAAGGTTATGAAGGTTGTGTTAAAAATAAACAATACATATTTTATGATCTCCTTGGTTCGGAAACATGAATTTTTGGTAATTCATATGATAAATAAAGGTTAATTAAAAAAATCTCAAGCTTTATAAAAGATAATGAGAGTTTAAGGAAGAAAGCACATCTTCACAACTTAGAGAATCAAGCACTACTCTCTAACCTAAAACAAAATCTCTCTAAGGCCAACTCCAAAGTTAACAAAAACATCCGTCACCTCAACTCTAGCTCCAATTCCAACACAAATTTTGCCAATTCTAGTGCTAATTGATCTTGCTGGATAAGCATTATAACCCTACTATAAGCCTTCCTTCTTCTTTTTTTATATGTAAAACCAATGTAACAACATCACTACTTATTCCAGATATAATTCTATACAATAGTCTTAAGTTTAAGAAATGAATATCTCAACTACATGGATGTATCAAGATATTTACTAGAAAGGAACATTATTTCAATTGATATGGTATTGGCTTTACAAATTGTACCTCCCTTTGTTCTCTCTCTCTTTTTAATAAACTTCCATACATATAAATTGTTTCACTAATATGCTAAAGAATAAAGTCATAAATCTTCCTAATCAACACAAATATAAGATTGATTTTCCATCAGACTTTAGTTGCCATCTGCTCCTACCATCATCAATTCTCTTGTTTATTGTTTATATAAGATGAACCAACAATATAAATATAGTTAAAATTCATTATATCTAAGTCAAGGTTCCAACTTTAAGTGCAATATTTGAAGATGTTAATGATGAATGATCAAACTCAAGGGAGCATGTGATAATTTCCTTCTTTCTTTATCAAAATGCCACAAGAATGAGAATATTGGCATTAACAACAAAGCTCAACAAAGCTGAATTCTTTCTCAAATACATTAACCTAGGGTTAGAAAAACTTACCTCCTAAAAATGTGCCACAATTACACTTCTAATTGCAAGAGAAAACGACACTCCAGAGACACTCTCAATCGCACCCAATTGTAAGAGACAATAGTGACACTCTAGAGACAACGACACTCCACCTAATATTGGAGAGTTTTGTATCATCAAGAAAAAAAGAAAAAAGACGTAAATGGTGATATGTTTTTAATTTTCTATTTTTAATGTAATTGATTTTTAAGGAGATGAGTTGAAAAAAATAGGGACATATGTCAAACACGTGACATGTAAAAAAGTCTGACATGATTTGCCACATTAGCGACATTAATAAGGAACTTAACATGTGATTATTTTCGCAACAAATTGAAAGTTAGGACATTTAATATTACTTTTTTAAAGTTCAAACTAGTATTATAAAATTGAGTAAAGTTTGAGAATTTTTTTTTAATAAATAGCCCTATAAATAATTAGAATAAGTTTCATACAAAAATTAAGGGAATTTATAATTTAAACACGAAAATTCACTTAATTTTACAATACTATAGAGAAAAAAAATTATATCAATTAAGTGCACAAAATTTTAATTTTTTGCAAATATAATTCACTGTTTATTATGTTATTAATGTTGCTAATGTGAAATTTTATTTAATCAATCTTAATATCAACGAAGTATATATGTATAAGGAACTGATGAAAATTTTTTCAAATTTAGGTATTATTAGATACTTGACACCAAAGATCGTTGATTATATTTTAAAGGATTGTTAAGATTCAATCGGTGAGACAGGGACTAAAGATACATTTCTCTTCTTTGGTACATGTTGGATCCCGTTTCCGGAACCCAACCTAGGATTCAAAATCGATAAACCACAAGAGGCGAAAGCAAAATCAAAGAGAGTGAAATCTGAAGAAAATCAAATCGGAGCTCGTGCGAAAGAAAACACAAGAAATCTAAATCTGAAAGAACGAATCACAAAGCAAAGAACCAAATTGAATCAGAAATCATAAAGCGGAAGCAAAATCATAAGCGAAATCGAAGAATGGTATTTACAACACGAAAGCAAATCGAATCTTAAAGCGAAAGAATCGGAAGCAAACAAACGGATCAAATCGAATCAAAACCAATTTCCGACATCTGTGAACAAATATTTTAGAAAAGCATCGCGTTGGAAACCTTAAGACTTTCGGTCAAAACTAATCCAAATCCATGTACATTTTTTTCATTCTTTAATCATTCTCATACAAAGCACTTCAATTCCTCGATCCATTTAATTCCTCAAATACAAATCATAACCATCAATTCATCCATAATCAAAAGCACTTCTATAT
>JANZLC010068910.1:0-13156 GCA_026413385.1 Erythroxylum gracilipes
GAGGGGTCAAATGAATTGAGGTTGAGAATTGAAGAATTTCAATTGGTAGTTGAATGGTTATGCTCATGACATTCCAAGTTTGTATAGTGCAAAATTCCAAGTTTCATGAGTGTAAAATGTGTATTATGACTTCCAAGGAAAAACTGAATCGATCTAGGTAGAATTAGCCAAAGTTGCCTTTATAAAAGTTGTAGTTCGTCTTTATAGATTTTCAACAATATAAAGTATGCAGATTTTGGATATCAGAGTTGAGAGATATGATCGTTTGAGTTAGTATTGTTGCATATGATGTGTATCCCGAATAACTAGAGTATATGAAGTGATATTGCACTAGAGAGAGTTGATTTTGGCAAGATTATGAGTAAAAGGGATGATTGGATGGGTTTAGGATCTTTTTGAGGGGTCTTGGATGGTGAAAATTTAGTTTCGCCCGAAGGTTACACGGCCTGCCCGTGTAAAATCACACAGGCCGTATGTTTCCAGCGCAGGAGCACACTTTCATCCGAAGGTCACACGGGCAGCTCCTGTTGGTTTACACGGCCCATGTTTTTGACCCTCAAAATGACAGAATTTTATTTCAGAGTATTCACAAAAGTTGTAAATCTATCAGTCTTCTTTCAAACCGTTGAAAAATGAAGTCAATCCGACATTTTTAGTGAGAGTTATGGCAATTTCTCCAAGGCATGTACAATATGGGTAAGAACATGAACATATTGGATTCATTTGGCCATAACTTCTTCTTCCGATCTCTGATTGAGGTGATTCTTGAAGCGATATATTCCTAGCACTTTTTCTACCTTACCACAAAAATTGATGGCCTTTGGTTTTGAATTTCAAAAGATTGATAAATAAGAAGTGAGGGATCGATTGAAAGAGCTTGATTGGGCCATGAACATACTTTGGTTTCTTAAGCATATCTTGAGCTATAGAGCTCCGATTGAGATGGTTCTTGCTCTAAAATAAACTAGAGTCTAAGAGCTACATTTTTGAAGAAGTCAATTATGATTATTGTGATTCTACTATATGAGCTCACCCTTTTTTATTTGAGATGTTATAAGAATGATGAGGAATCGATGATGGTTAAAGAGGGTACAAGGAACCACGCTCAAGTATTACAAGGAACCAAGAGGTTGGGCTCTGGAAATAAGCAGGATCCAACATATTTGGTATTTAAGCAAGAGTTGGATTTCGAAAACAAGTGGGATCCAACAATATCACTCAATTAGCCACCTCAGTGAGTAAATTAGGAATGCAAACATCAGGAGAATTACCTTCCCAAACAGTGGTGAATCCTAAGGAGAATGTGAGCGTAAAGACTTTGAGAAGTAGTAAGGAAATTCAATATGGAACTTCTTTACCAATGGAGATAGAAAAGCACGATGATGGAGAAAAGAAGGAAGAACTTCCAACTCAAGAATTAACAAAGGTAAAAATGATTCATCTTCATCAATATCAATTAATGCACGTTTACCTCCTTTTCCTAGCAGGTTGGCTAAACCAAAAGATGATGAGTATGAAAGAGAGACCTTAGAAACATTCAAAAAGGTGGAAATTAATATACCACTTCTGGAAGTCATCAAGAAGGTTCTAAAATATGCAAAATTCTTGAAGGAGCTGTGCACAAATAAAGGAAGCTGAAGGATAAGGAGAGAATAATTTTGGATAAGAATGCATTAGCTGTGATAAATAGGAAATTACCAAAAAAATGCAAAGATCCAGGTATGTTTATACTTCCATGTATTATTGGTAATAAAAAATTGAGCGTGCCATGCTAGACTTAGGAGCATCTATTAATGTCATGCCATACTCAATTTATATCTGAATTCTTTGTAAGAAACTAATGTGATTATCCAACTAGCTAATCGTTCATATGTGTCCCCTATTGGAGTTGTTGAGGGTGTTTTAGCCCAAGTTAATAGTTTGGTATTTCCAGTGGATTTTTACATCTTAAAAATGGATGGAGATAATTGGAACATTCAGCTTCAATTCTCTTAGGTAGGTTGTTTATGAAGATGGGTAAGAAGAAAATTGATGTGGATAAGGGTACTCTTTCTGTAGAATTTGATGGAGAGATAGTAAAGTTCAATATTTTTGAAGCATTGAACTACCCTAATGATCTTCAATCCATCTATCATATGGATATTATGGATTCATTTGTGTAGGATATCTTTAATGAAGAAAATATTGAAGATGAGTTAGAGTTTAAGGCCAAATCAGAAGTGAATGAGCAAATTGATGAAACTTGTGAAGTTGCAGAATCGTTATCAGTAATGCAAATAGATTCAAAAACATTGAATTTTGAACTTACTATAAATCACAAGAAAATGTTACCTTCTATTTTGCAGGCTTCGAAGATCAAATTGAAAGACCTACCTGGTCACTTTAAATATGTCTATTTGGGTGATAGAGAGCCATTATCGGCGATTATTTCAAAAAGGTTGACTAAAGGTAAGAGGAAATTTTGGTGACACTACTTAAAGAATACAAAATTGCAATTGATTGAATTTTAGCAAACATAAAAGGAATCAGCTCGGTGATTTGCATGCACAGGATTCTTTTAGACGAGAATGCTAAACTAAATCGAGAACCCTAAAAAAGACTCAATCCAACAATAAAAGAAGTGGTAATGAAAGAAATTTAAAAACTTTTGGATATAGGTATGATTTATTCATTTTCGAAAAGACTATGAATCCTAATCGAAAGGATTGGAGTTTACGACTGGATGATGCTCTTTTGGCATACTGTACAGCTTACAAGACACTAATAGGAATGTCTCCTTATCGACTAGTTTTTGGTAAAGCTTGCCATTTACTGGTGGAAATTGAACATAGAGCTTATTGGGAGATTTAACTTTGCAACATGGTTTTGATGAAAGATGGAGAGGAAAGGAAGTTACAATTACAAGAGCTAAAAGAAATAAGGTTGGAAGCTTATGAGAATTCAAAAATTTACAAAGAGAAAACTAAATTGCTCTATGATAATATGCTATTGAGAAAGAAATTTGAGGTGGGACAAAAAGTGTTATTGTATAATTCTCGATTAAAGCTTATGTTAGGTAAGTTACGTTTTAGATGGCTTGGTCCGTTTGTTGTTTCTAATACTTTTCTCATGGCATAGTGGAAATAAAAAGTTTAGAGACCAGAAGATTTTTAAGGTTAATGGACATAAACTGAAACCATTCTATGAGGATATAATGGTTTATAGTGTGGTGAATGTTGATTCAGAACTACCATTATATAAAGAAGTTTGAGAAGAACCAACTCCGTTGAGCATAACGATGTTAAACAACTATGCTTTTTGGGAGGCAACCCAAAATATGATATTTTTATTTTATTTTGTTTTAGTAATATATAGTTTGCATTTATTTGCTTTTGAAACATAAATTTATTGGTTAACAATAAAAAGGGGGTTCTTAAAATTCCAGACTACTCTCGCCTTATGAGATTTGGTGTTTTGGAGCGAAGACCTTAAAGTTCCAAACTACTACATTTCATAAGGCAAGATCTCACCTTATATAATTTAATGCTCTAGAATTCCAGACTACTAAATCTCATAAGGCGAGATCTCGCTCTATATGATTTAGTGTTCTGAAAAAAAGGCTTAATTTTTTTATCTCTCATTTAATTATTTAACTGTGTTATTTACTTAATTTTTTTAATTATTAAAAAATAGCCCCATCACCCTAATCTATTGTTTCTTCTTTACAGGAAGTTAAACTCTCAATTTAACATTAGCACTCTTCACCACCTCACGCTAACAGCATAACACATTTTGATATCACCCACACGAGACATCTCCTTCAACACAGCACCCTCACCACCTCACACCAATAGCACCCAGACCATAGGAACAATGCCTAGCCAGCAAAAACCAGGCAACACCCACCTTTCTCCCAACAACTCCCTACACAACACAGCACCCTCACAACGCAGTTAAAAATTTAGAACTCGCATCACCTTTCAACCATGGACAAACTCACACCAACTTTAACTCAAAAATCAACCTACTCACTACAGATGAAAAAAAACCATAGCAATAGTCGGTATCCAAACCAATACGTCAACAACTCTAGGCAGAAAATACATACAACACATCACTCACGTTGCACTCAAACACACAAACCAGTAGCCCACACATGAAAGACCTATAGCCACAACCACCCAACCACTTTACTTTATTTTTTATTTATTTATATTATTTTTAACACTTTTTTTTCATTTCAACTTTATTTATTATTATTAAGTTGTTTTTAATATTTTTTAAGTGGTTGTTATTTATCTTGTTATGTATGATGGGGCATTCTAAGGCTACTATCAAGACCACAATAAAGGGAAAATTACTAGTAAATGCTACTTCACACCACCAATCTACTATAAGCTTTGAAATTGATAACAAAAGGAAGCATGTGCAGATTGTGAAAAATACTTCTATTCTAGCACCTGTTGAGTCAAATTTACAAGGATGTCTCACTTTCAATGCCAAAGAGCAAAAACAACGATATGTTGTTATTAAATCTTCACATATTGTTGCGGGTAAGTGTGTACATTGCCCTTCCCTAGAAGAATTGGAAATTAAGGAAAAAATTAACGATATGCTAATCGATATGAGTTGGAAGTACTTTGCATTAAGTAGTTGTCCTGTTTTTATTGAATTAACTAGGGAGTTTTACACTATCTTTAAATTTGACAAACCAAAAAATTTTACTTTAAGTAAGCCTAATGTGATTCAATATTGATTAATGGGAGTCGAATTCAAATTGAATGTCACTAAGTTCAATTTAGCCTTAGGATTAATAGATGAAGATTATGCTAATTTGACTCAATATAAAGAATCTGTCATGGACTATGGTGAGTTCAACTCTTTTAAAGTATGGAAATCAATGTCCTTTGATCCCTTTCCTTATCTTCCTATCTTCAAACAAAAAAAAAATATTAGTTCTCTCATCACTCACTTGGCTATTAATTTGAATTTGCTTAATCTATCTGACACCAATATGCATATAACTTGTGAGATGGAACCTTTGGATAGAATTTGTTTAAGCAGGATGGGTGTAATTGAGAAATAAGGGAAAACATGTCGCGATCGCACCGAGAGAGGTTCATCATCAACACAATGAAAGAATAGTAACATTCGACCAACTTTATATCTTTCAGCTCCACTGATCCAATAGCATTATCATTCTCGGTTGGATTGATTAGAATGCAAAATTTCAAAAATGGAGAAAATTTTGGATGCTCAACTTTAAGTTTGTACCTCCATGCCCTCTAACACCATAATACACATTGTTTCCAATGCTCATATTTTAGGGAAGTCCTTTATTATTTATGTTCTTTGATTATCTTTATTGAGTTATGAGTATTTTATGCATACATTAGGGACAATGTATGATTTAGGTGTGAGGAAGGGAGTATATTCATTATGATGAACTTTGTGACTTTGCTTGGACTCATGATTTATTGATTCATATATTAATTATTTCTAATGATAGCTTCATAATTTTTTTATTGTTGTTCATGAATAATTCTTAAGTTAGGATACATTTTTTGTTTAAGATCTAATGTATGAGAGAGACAAGCATGATTAGTATTTTCATTAAATTATTTCAAGTATCTCATTGATTTTATTGAATGAAAGTTTGCAAGACTTGATGTATTTTTTACACCTACGTGAGCTTTGAGCCTAAGAGCATTCATCACATATGCGCTCA
The DNA here is from genome assembly GCA_026413385.1 of Erythroxylum gracilipes. Lineage (NCBI taxonomy): Eukaryota > Viridiplantae > Streptophyta > Magnoliopsida > Malpighiales > Erythroxylaceae > Erythroxylum > Erythroxylum gracilipes. Next base: position 5,708 of record JANZLC010068910.1, read on the forward strand.
TACATTTTTTGTTGTTGTGTTATCAAACATATCTTGTCTATGCTAGAACTTGCTATTGAATACGTGTTGAGAATATATTTTTGATGAATTTGTGTATAAAGATGATGGGGGCATTTAGGATAACCATTTTTTGACCTAAACAAACCTGCCTTACTTTTTATCCTTATAAAACCATTTTGAGCCTTAACCATTCTTTTCTTACATAATAACCTTGTTATAAGCCAAATTTAACCTTTTTGTCATTGATATTCTTAATGATTTTAAACCCCTAAATTGAAGGAATTGTACCAGCTTATTTGCATAAGATTTTGACTATTTTTTAGAAAAGTAAACTAGATGATTCAAGTTACATTTTTTATAGAATGGAGGAGAACTATTAAAAAAACTCCTCTTTGATATTTTTGTTTAAAAAAAGAAAGAAAAGAAAAAAGAAAGAAAGAAAGAAAAAAGAAAAAATGAAAAGAAAAAGTTATTGAAAGAGATGTTATTTGAATCAATTGAATTTTGATTTAAGTTGAAACTTATGTGGATAAGTTTGTGTGATTCCCTTCAATTTATTTTGTCAAAAATATTCTTCTTGTCATACCTTACCTAAGCCATATTATAACCCTTATAAAGTCCCTTTGATTTATACATTAGGTTCATTTTGTTTAGCAATGGAAATATGCTTCTTAAGCAAGCTTATGGAAATAACTTGCTATGTTTTGATTTGAGAGATTAAAGTAATGAACTTTAAACACTTTGAGCGTATAGAGTAAAATCCTTGTAAGGGTGTCAAATCTTGTTCTTTTGATTTTGATCAAATTAATGAGATGTTATGTTTCAACAATATGTCCTATGAGTGCTTATACTCTTGATTGTTATTTTATCTTACCCTTAAATGTGACTAGATGACTTGAAAGGAGATGAGAGGTTGTTGTGAAGATGATTAATGTATTGAATTGATGTATGCTTGAGAAGAAGCATGAGTCCCATGTGGAGGAATTTGATAAGATGTTATCTTGCTATATTATTTGATATTATCTCCTTTGTTTTACATTTATTTTGGTGTTAAATATGAAAATTATTGTTTGTTTTATTTTAGGAGATGAAAAGTGGAGATTGCATCAAATTGGGGCTCTATTGGTGATAATTACAAAATTTGGATAAAGTGAAGAGATTGTTGCAATGGATAAGACTAATTACTTAAAGAGTTAGAGTTTAACTGGGGAACTTGCATATCATGAAAGAGTTTAAATTTGATTTTTTATATATAGACATCTTTACAAGATAGATTTAGATTAGGATTAGAATAAAAAACCTTATAAAAGGGGCGTTCCTCACAGTAGAAAGAGGTTCTCTCTTCGTACATTTTTTGCAATTCTTTATTTTTGTTCTATTTTGTTATTGGAGCAAAAGTCATGTGTGGCTAAACTAAATCTTTCTTATTCAAGGGGATTCAATATTCTTATTGTAACTTTGTGAGGTTTTGTGTTCCAAACTTTTATTCATGTTTTAATTCAAGTATTTCTTGTCTTGAGTTCTCATATTTCATGAATGATTAATAATCGATTAATCTAACAATTTAATTTATTATTGATTATTCTATCTCTATCGAGGAATTCAATGATTTGTAATTTTCTTGAAAGATTGGTACAAGTAGCAAATAGGTTATTTATGAATTTTCATATTTAACTTATAATAAACAAGAAAACTAAATTGAATTGTTGCAACTATCTCGATTATTTAACTTAGGATTTAGTCTTTTTCATGGAGCTTATTACTATGATTTATTTCATATGGAATGCTATCATACCCCATCAATGGATGATAAATTTTGGTTTGTATGCTAGGTTTGAGCTAATAATTTAAGAGAATTTGAGACTTATTACGACTATCCTAATATGTTTCACACTAACTGCTTGAATTGTGAAAATATTCTTTTTAAAACAATAATCAATGTTATAATTAGATGAGATCTTTTCTTTTTAAAACAATAATCAATGTTATAATTAGATGAGATCTTTCCCTTAAATTAAAGTTTCGTAATCTTGACTTTCTTATTTTTAAATTCAGTTGATTTAAATTGTTTTCGTATTAATTTTTATTAATCAATTATTTACTAAAAAACTCGCATTTAATTTGTTTGCTTGAAATTAAGAAACTAGCATTTAGTTCTCTAGGGATTCGACCTGGTTTCGTGACTATTACAAGAAGTTTGGAGAATTAGAATTATTTGGGAAGTTTCGACAACCCGACCAGGAATCAACCAGTGAAGAAACAAAAGAGGAAGGGACAACTGGATGGGAGAAGGTACTCAATGCAATTTCAGACACTAACAAGGCAATTTAAGAAAATGCCAAGGTGTTGAAGGAGATAGTGAAGGAGCAGAGAGGACAACGTCGAGACATCCAAAGCATTCATAAATACTTTGTTGCTCAAGGCATGGAGATTCCACCTCCGACACCATCGCCATCACCACCTCAATTGCCATGACTAGTTTTTATGCTCTAATCCTTACCATTTTTCTCACCTTTAGTGTTATTTGTTCTTCTCTCATTGAGGATAATGTGCTGTCTAAGTGTGGGGAAAGTTGTGTGCATTATATATTTTTATTTTGATTATGGATTTTGCATGTTGTATGTTAGTCTTGTTTAGGTTTTGATAATGTGACTCATATGAATGTGTCAATGGCTAGAACTTAATAGAATTAGTTTAGCTTTGAACATTGTCTTTTAGGTTGTAAAGATTTATGAGCTTGTGAAATTAGTATCCTAGGTCAATTTGGTTAAATATGCATGTTAATTAGGATATGGCATTAGTTTATTTACCCTAGGAATTTTGTAAATACAATTATAATTTTAGGTCAATTGAATAAGTAGCATCGTTAGTATCCTTTCATAAGAATGACTAGCTAAAGAAATGAGGTAGGCAATAAAATGTGAAAAAGGTGTGTATTTATTAAATAAATAACTATTTTGCTGGCCTTCGGCTTATGAATAGAGCTAGTAGCTAGCTGAGAATGTGATCTAGCTAAATAACCAGGGGACATGCATCACAAATGTTTGTCTTCGCATCAAAAGGTTAGAATGACATTCCAACAAAGTAAATTAATAAAACATAACCTAGTTGAGTAAACGAGGGATATTTATCACAAATATTTGCGTTCGTGTCAAAAGACTAGGTCAATGTCAATGAAAATTAACAAAAATACTGCTTTGATAAATAAAAACTACCAATCTTTTTGAATAGCTTGAATTTTCATGAAAAGCTACTTAAGGATAGTTATAATTTTGATTGACTAAATGTGTGCGCGCAAGTGATGGGGGTGAATCAATATGGCATCAAGTTCTTGATTAGTATGTATATTTAGTCCGAAGTGCTTAGCCACAAATTTCATAAGTTAATAAGTTAGAACAATTTGAAGGATTGTGTTTAAAGTTAAATTAGTTTCGTGAAGTTCAATGTCATTGTATCATTATTGCATATATATGCTTATATGTTTTATTGTTTGGTACGATGGGTTTTGTTTGTTTTGCTTTTGTTTAAGGGTAAGAAAAAGTTCAACTATGGGGATGTTGATAGTTATAAGTTTCATTATATTTTAGTGGGTAATTTAGTATGTTTTTAGTTGTTAATTAGATGATTTGTGCATGTTTAGGGTTAGAATTATGTTAGTGTGATTATATGTTTGTGTTTTTTAGTGTTATATGGTTTAGAGCATGTTATCGAGCTTTAATTTTGTGTGTTTGAGATGTTTGGATGAGTTTGTTTGTGTTTGAGATCAGGTAAAGAAGATCAGAGAAGATTTGGATAAAGCTCAGAGGAGGAGCCAAGGCAACGATTGTGACATGCTAGTCATAATCGTGACAGAAGCAACCCAGCCAAGGTCACAATCGTGACAGAAGCAAAACAAGGCTAGGCCACGATCGTGACTTATTGGACACGATTATGACAGAAGTCCAATTTTAAGTGCCATGATCGTGACTCATTGGCCACGATTGTGATAGACATGATAACATACGCATGGACTACTTCTGAACTCAACTTTTTGAGAGTTATTTCAGACATTTGGGCCAAGGTAAATTCTAGTTTTTACCCTAAATGGGAAAAAATATAAAAGAAAAAGAAAGAAAACCTAAAGGGGAGCCTCCATTTGCTACATTTGGAAAGAACCAAGGGAGAGAGAGAAGAGGAGAGAGGAAGAAGGAGTAGATGCCACTACTGCCACTCCCAGTCCACTCCAAGTAAACTTCTTCATTTCATCTTGTTACTTCTTTCATTTGATGTATAAGATGGATATGATGATGAAGAATTTGGGTTTAAGGATGTTCTAAACTCTTTTAGGTATTTGTTTTTAAATCAATGTTAAGTTGATTGATTTTGATGTTAAAGAGTTGGGTATTGTGATTGTTTGTCGTATTTGCATGCTTTTGTAATAAATTGAGAGAGTGAACTGATAACAAAATGATTAGGATGGGTAATGAGAGTTAAAAGTCTAATAGATCACACAAATAATCTAATTGGCAATTTATACGAAGAGAGATTTCGTGTGAGGACTCGATTGTCCATTAGAGTGCTTAAGATCTAATTAAACGTGTGGGTTGTTTGTTAATTGAGAGATTGCAACTCCTTAATTCAATTCAAGTAGGTTTTATGATTTACAGTTAAAGATTAGAACTTGAGAGAGAAAAATCCACCATTTGAAATTCTAGGACCGACACCAAATTAACTCAAAAGTAATCAAGTTAGCATTAGATGATAGGATAAATCTCCCGTCTCTCATAATTGGTTAATCTTCCTTGTGTGAATTTTCAATTGTTAATTGGTTTTGCTCAATTTTGATTTCCTTGCATTAATTCAGAATTTTAATTTTCAAATCTATTCGTATTCAATTGCTTAATTTTCTGCTCATTTTTATTTTCATTTTAGTTAAACTTTTAGGCCTTCCTCGTGGGATCGACATCTCATATACTATGCTTACGACCCATACGCTTGCAAAATATTAAGGGTTTTATAAAATTTAAACTTGCTCAACAATAATTAAAATGATACATATATCCTTGTATGTAACTTTATTATTCTCATCATGTTGATTTAACCAATATGACATAAAAGGATAGTCTCAGTTATCCAACTTTATATTTTTGTAGTCTCAGTTATCCAACTTTAGCTTGCCATTTATGATAAGCATAAGTCTCCTTTGATCCAACACATACAAATTATTTGTATAAAATTAGATCAACTACTTTTAATTAACAATCTATTTCCTATCATGCTTTGAACATTAGAATAATGTTGAATATAAATTCAGTATCAAATACTTACAAGCAAGAATTAGAAATACTTATGATCTTTATCATATCTTGTATAGACAAGAAAAATCATGCAATCTTTTTTTTTCTTATGATAACTATTATCATACTATAGCAAATGCATTTAATTAACTATTCAGCATCTTTTGGTATCAGAGCTTAGGCTCTTTTTCCTCGGCTTAGAATGCATCGTAGGAATTGTCTGCTGTGTGAATTTTGTTGCTTTATGTCTTGATTGAATTACATTAAGTGACTTGCATAACATGCATACATGTAGGAAATAAGATTGAAATGTAGCTAATCCTCAGTGTTTACATTAAAGGAGTAAGATGCCACCTCGTAGAAGGATGATATGAGGAGTTCTGCAAGGATCAATTGCACCTGACTCTCCGATAAGAGAGGAGAGTACTGATGAGTTGGTAGCCCCAGATCATGCTGAGGCTACTATAGGGCAAGGTAGTGAGCCTGTTCCGTCGCAGACTCAGGAGTCGCCAGTTTTGTAGGAACAAGTGCCTCCGTTGGACCCGAGGATGTTCCAGACCTTTACTCAGGCATTTGTCCAGGCAATGGGTCAGATGTCACAACCTTCTGCTTCGGCCCCAGCTAAGAAGGGGAAGCAGTTTAATAAGTTGAGGAAGTATGGGGCAGTAGACTTCTATGGGACGATAGACCCAGAAGAAGCCGAGAATTGGTTGAGGAAGACCGAGAGAGTACTGGATCAGATGGAGTGCGAGGATGACGACCGGGTTGTGTATGCTGCTAGTTTGCTTCAGGGAGATGCTCTGCACTGGTGGGAGAGTGTGCCAGAGAGCCAGAGGAGACCAGTAGGGTTGGAATGGAAGGATTTTGTAGCAGTATTTAAGAAGAAATACCTGTCAGAGGTATATGTTCAGCAGAAGCAGAGGGAGTTTCTGAGTCTCACCCAGAGGGAGATGACGGTGAGTAAGTACGAGCGTCGGTTTACACAGCTATCTCGGTATGCTGCTCATCTGATGTTAAGTGAGGTGGCTAAGTGCCGTAGGTTTGAGTTGGGTCTACATCTAGCCATCAGAGAGAAAGTGGTGGTACATAACTTTAGTGATTTCCAGGAGTTGGTTGAGGCATCACTGAGAGTGGAGAACATAGAGAATATTAAGAGTGCAATGAACAAGAAGAGAAAGGGAAGAGAGCAGTTCAAGAGGGGAGGTGGTACTCCTATGTCTGAAAGAAGTGCCAGGACCTTCCTTGGGCAATTTGAGGAGAGGAGCAGTGGGGCCAACAGGCCCAAGTCTTTGAGGACTCCAATCTATTCTCATCAAGCTTCGACAGTAGGAGGCAACAGAAAAGGGGGAGGGGACAAGTCAATCGTCCCTAAGTGTGAGCATTGCGGGAATCTCCATAGAGGGGAGTGCTACAGATTAATAGGAGCTTGTTTCAACTACGGGGAAAAGGGGCATATAATCAGAGAGTGTCCTCAGCAGGCGAGGCAGGAGAGAAGTCAGATGCAAGTGTCCAAGAGATTTGAATTTGTGGGGCACAAGACTACAACTGAAGTGGGCAGTTCTGATGCAGCTAGGAGGATGAATCCTCCAGGGAGGCCCAGACTGCAGGCACCAGCTCAGGTGTTCGCAATGACAAGAGAGGATGCAGAGACCACTCCAGATGTTGTGACTGGTACGATTGCATTGTTTGATACTAATGTGATTGCTTTGATTGATCCGGGATCTACCCACTCATTTGTTTCATCGAGTAGACCTATATGTGATAGGAATCTGAGCCCATTGGATACTCCATTACTGGTGAGTACTCTAATTGGCCAGTGTATTGTTATCAGTCAAGTTTATAGAGACTGTGAGATACAGATTTGTGGGGAACAATTAGTGGTGGACTTAATGCCTTTGAAGATGAGAGGATTGGATGTGATCTTGGGTATGGACACTTTGGAGAAGAACAATGCCCGTTTGGATTGTAGACAGAAGATAGTGGAGTTTGAATTAAACAATGGCAAAAGAGTGGTATTTTCAGGAGATAGAAAAGTAAGCCTGCCTAGAATGGTTTCGGCTTTAACAGCAAAGAAGATGATGAGGAAAGGATGTGAAGCATTTTTGGCCTATGTGGTAGACACAGAGGCAGTTAGAGGGAAGTCAGAGGAGATACCAGTAGTCATGGAGTTCCC
>JANZLC010069355.1:0-13126 GCA_026413385.1 Erythroxylum gracilipes
ATGTGAAAAATGTGTTACCTATGATCAATGTGAAATTGTGACATATGTGTATTATGAATTGTTGTGTTGCTTGGATTTAGCGAACCATCGATGATGGTTACCTCACTGAGTTCGCAAAACTCACCAAAATTGCAACGTTAATTTTTTAGGACCGAGAGTAGACTCCTAGCTACAGAGGGACTTTTCCAGCCGTGTAGATTGTTCTTGACGAGAGAAGTCATGGCACACAAGTCGGTCAGCTGGGACTTTTGGATGGCCTAGATAGATCTAATCTTTTTCCTCTTCCATATAGCATTTTGTACTAGGTTTTTTGATTTATATATAGACAGTACAGAACGATAGACGTGTAAACTTTTGATTTTGATAAAATGAAATGAGGAAGAGTTGATTTCAAAAAAAAAATTCTGACTTTTCTATTGATGCTTTATAGATGAATAATGTTATGATACCATGTGAAGTGAACATAGTGATCGAACGTAGCTCACCCTTGTCATAGGATATGTACCGGAATGACCTGCGGGCGTCCCGGTGTGTACCCTATGGTAAGGGGCGCTACAGCATTGGTAGGTTTCTAAGCTTCCCTAACTGGTGTACCATGTGCAAAAGTGATGTCGAATAACATGATCATCTCTTCTTATCTTGCAAATTTTTTAATCAGATTTGGAGATGCTTCATGATGAAATGCAATATCCCCAACTCCCTATAATCTGGTCTGATATCATAGATTGGAATATTCAACTCAAGCTCCCCCAGGAAGGTGATGTCTGGTTAATAAGTACAGCTCTAGCTTATCTTGTATCTGGCATTTGGCAGGAGCAGAAAACCCATATATTCAGGTCTATTGTTTGCACAGCAGCTACCCTTAAGCATTTAAGATCAGCTCCGAATACACCTATTTGGTTACAAGCATAAGCATCTTGTCAACCATAGAATGACCTCATGGTGGCAGTTATACTAATCTCAAATGAGACAATTTCAATGAAGGCCTTATTACACCCCAGTCTTGCCAACCTGTTTTAGCTTTAAGAAGTTGCGTAACTTTATTCAGTTAGTGTCTAATCTTGCTTAACTAGATCCTATTTAGGGGTCCTTGATTTGTATTATCCAATTTTGTAAACTTCTTGCTTCACCTCGTCTTTTGAATATATTACCTTTTATTAAGAAAAAAGTTAGTGTTTAGACATAGGATTAACTTGCTCTACGTTAGGAATACCTAGTTAGCATTTGGACATAGGGTTAACTTGTTGTATGCTCGGAATCACTAACTATTCTAACCCTATGATAGTTTTACTTTAAACCTAGGATAGCCTTATGCCTATTACCAAACCCGCCACTTTTTCTGTAAAAAACTCTATTCTCATCAAAAGATGAAAACCTACCTACCTAAACATGAAGGGCATATTTGTTTCCATTTAGGTCTTTTATTTTTTGTTTTTGTTTTGCATTTTGTGTTTTTTAATTTAGTAAATTTTTTTGTTTTATTTAATAATTTATTAAATTTTTGTATTAAATTAAATAAAATTAATTTAATAATTATTAAATATAATTAAAATTAAAATTATCTTTAAAATATATATAATTCAAATAAATTTTGATTTTACAATTAACATATATTTAAAATAAAGTTTTAATTTATAAATAAATTTATTAATAAATATTATATAAGAGATGAAAATAATTTTAATTAATTAAAATAATGAATTTTTAAATTTTATCTAATATATAATTATCATCAGTAATAAAAATATAACTGTATTTTCGTTAATAACTAAACAAATTTTTATTTTTATCTTAAAGAAAAGTATAAATTGAAAATAGAATTAAACTAATGCTATCAACCCTTGCGAATGCTACAAGCTCCCAACCACGCCTCCATGTCCAGCTGTCGTCGCCTACAATTTCTAGCTATTCATCAACCAGCCCTTGCGACGCCTCAAGCTCCCAGTCACGTTCCATGTCCAGTTATCATCGCCTACAATTTCTATCTACCACTTGTCGTCATGTTTTTTGCCAACATATAAGTGAATCTTGACACCACGGGTCTATTATAGCCAATAGCTTCTCCAAACATAGTTAGATGCCACATCTGTGAGGTTCAGACATTGCCTCCTATTTCTAAGTCTCTAACACCAATACAATAGCTACATCATCGTTAGCCACCGAGTCCTTTGAAGCTTCTATTGTTGGAAATTTTCAAAATATTAGGGGCAATTAATTACAATTTTTCATTTTAATAAGTTTTAAGTTAAGAAAATCGAAAATAGGTAATAAAGTGGCTAAATAAAGGATATGAATTAATGGGCTGAAATTCAATGAAGAAAATCCGTATGAGCTAGACTCATATTGTGCCTATGATAGAAAAGTCTCATATAAAAGCTATATATATAAGGTTAAAGTCTCTTACAACTTAAGCAAATTGTGAACATTCAGACTCTCTAATCCTTCAAGAGGTTCAAGTGTTAAAGAAAGTTGCAGAAAGACATTAACAACATTCCAATGATCAACTTTCTTGAAGGTCGTCGAGAAAATGAATTCATTTTAGCTTCAAAAAGCTCGTTGAAAGAAATGGAAGCGAAATTAGGTATTTCATATTTTTCTTCATGTTTTCCCTTTCACGTTCGATCCTAAACACTTAATTGAGGCTTGTGTTACACACTGCACGTGGTATTAGAGCGATTACATGATCGGGTGAACAAAAATAAAGATTTTCTCTATGAAGAACTCGAAGAAACTAATCCATTTTTTTGTTTTAAAATGCACATGGTTGTTTGAATATGCGTTGAATGTGTTTGGAATGGAAAATATGGTAAAACGAGCTTTAGAGGGTGAAAATGACTCAGAAACTCACAAAAAAATGCCATTTTCGACAATGAGAGAGAGAAATATCAGGCGTATGTGCTAGGTGAATAGTCCAGGAGTAGAGGTTGTGCATCTAGCGTGTCATCTATCTAACACGTGGCATAGAGGGGATAGATTACATGTTAGGCGCGTGTCGCACACGCGTTAGAGGGAGTGGCATATGTTGCGCATATAGCGCGTGCACCACATGCGCCATAAAGGTACAGGCACATGGGTGCATGCATCTCAAGTTGATGTCAGCACGATGACAATGTGCTAATTTCATGATGATATCATGCTAACATCAGCACACTATTGGGTAAAAAAAACTTAAAAGATTTTAGAATTCCTATGATAGTGCCCTGGGTAATTTCAAGTCAGTTTATGGGTTTGGTAAATTCATAAAGTGAATTTTTTAATTTTTTTGGATTTATTACATTAGTAATAAATAAATTTTAACTTCAAGAAAAGGAAATAAAGTGTACTAAAGCCATTTTTTAGTGAATTTCCATGCTTCGAGCTTGAAATACATGAGTTACATATAGTTTTAGTATCTCAGAAGGTGTGTTTAAGGTTTAATATTCTGTGCTCATTCTAATTGAGATTTTTCTTCTACTAAAGTCTCGATTAAAGTTAATTGATGTGTTTCCAGCACTAGTATGTGATAATAAGAATGTACACAAGGATTTTGCATCAATTGTTGGTGCATTTTCACATATTATATGCCCATACAGAATGTGAGCATAATATACAAATGCATCCCTTGTGTTAGTGAATTTTTGAGTATGATGAGAATGTAGTCACCATAATGGCCTTTCACGTTATTATTTAAATTGTTCTACTTGCGTGTTTGGGGATGTCACTAGTCTTGTATTTGTTTATTCTATCCAGTATTACCTTATATGAGACTTTGAGATGTACACAAAAGCATTAGATGGAGGAAACCATTGCTTGAATGATTTGTTCACCTTCAGGCGATAGTATCACAAGAGTGAGTGGTGTGTACTCTGATCACTTTTGTGTGGAGATTTTATCTGCATTTATTATGTATTCAACTCAAAGGTGTTTCATGATATGTGAGATGAAATTCTTACTACAAATACTATTTATGGCTTTAAGTGTCACTGCTTTCCTACATTTGTGCTGATCTTTATATTATCAATTTTGTAGTCACCATTTTTGTAACCCAAAACAATTTCACCATTGAAACCCTTATTGGTTTCAATTTTAAGAAGTGGAAGCAGGAAGTGGAGTTTGCCTTGGAAATGGCAAATATCAATATGGCTATGGTGAGAGATAAACCACTTACACCCATATCATACAGTTTAGATGAAGCTAAAGCAGCATTTGTAGCCTAGGAAAAGTCAAATAGGATGTGCTATTTGACTATTAAGAGATCAATCCTAGATCATCTACTAAGTGGACTTCCAGAGACGAACATAGCAAAGGAATTCCTGGGCAATTTCTCCCAAAGTTATAGGTTCTCATCCAATGCTGAGATAAGTACCTTCATAAATGAATTGTTCTCCATGAGGTACACTAGAGAAGGAGGAGTGTGGGAATACATCATTAGGATGGTCTACCTTTAGAGCAAGCTGAAGGCGATGAATATTCTGATTCCTGATGCTTGCGTAGTTCACTAGGCTCTGAATACACTCCCTCTAGAGTTTGGTATTATGGTGATGATGTATAATTCAAAGGATGAGGCTTGGGACATTAATGCTTTGATTGTCTGATGTCTTGCTAACGAGGAGAAGTTAAAGAACACTACTCATATGGCGTTGCTAGTAACCAAGGGAAAGGAAAAGCCAAGCCCCAAAGGTTTAAAGCTAAGAAATCCAAATTTTCTCTATAAATGAAAAGTATGAGGTATTTCTATTATAAGAAGAAAGGACATAAAAAGTCCAATTGCCAAAAATATAAAGTCTAGAAAGAAAAGCAGAACTATCAGGTAACTCCTTGGCTTGTATAAGCCATGAATGTAATCTTGTTACAACCACATCAAGTTCTTAATAGCTAGATAGTGGAGCCTCTAACCATGTTGCCTCCCTAATGTAAGGGTTCATAAGCAAGAGAAAGACAAATAAAAAGGAGGAAAAACTAATTGTTGGTAATAATGAAGAAGTTTTTGTAATTTTGGTAGGGGATGTATGTTTGAACCTGGATATAGGGTTTGTACTGGTTTTATGTATGAGGCCTCGCAAGTATGGATCGTACAAGTAAATAGGGAAGTAAGAGTATCGATCTACAGGGAGCTACTGAACAATTACTAGGCTAAAACCATTCAATTATTTGGGCTGATCACTTAAATATTGATTATTGAGAAATTAATTAATTAATGAATTGCTAAAACTAATTATAAAATAAACATAATAACCGCGCAATTTATGACTGTAAGGAATAAATCAGATATGTAAAAGACAGGTTTCAAATTTGGTTTCGTGATCGACTTCTAATTATTCTCTTTTGGTTTATTCAATAAACTTGATCCCTAGACTTTGAAGGAAACTAGATCTAAATTATCTATGATTCTCTGTTGAGATGTCAAAGAAGTATTGTAGTTAAAATCAATCTTGACTATTTGGATCATGAAATTAACTAAAACCCATTAAGATTTTTATCTAGTTGGTAAATCCTCTCACAGATTTTTGCCTATGTCTAGGGCTAAACCTACAAGTTCTTAATTTTGATTTTCCACTACCGATTTTCACCTTTCAGTCCTTCAATCGATAATTTCAACACAAATCATGTGAGACCTAACACATAACAAGCATAATAATACTCAAAACAAGAATCAACAGTCAAGAACCAATTTTATTGAACAAAATCCAGAATCAAATCATATAGAAATTTGAAAACTACATCCCATCTTTGAAACCTAATAATAAATCAACTCAATCATTGCAACATCCCATTACTCATGGGGAAGTTAAATTCGTAAATGTGGGTGATTAATGAGAGTTAAAGATGCACTTCCATGTTCATGCATAAAATGTCACCCTCATGTACATGAATAGTGAATTTATTTGCACATGCAAAATAATTGTACATACATTTATGAATAATTTCGGGTATAATTGTATTAATTTGTGAATTTTTGACTAGGGAATAAGAAATCAAAAGATATTTAGAGATAATTAGTTTGTAAAGATGGGAGTTAATGAGTGTAGTTCAAAAGGAACTTGGTTAGAGCTTAGACCATACGAAAGTGACAGGTGTCACTTAGGCTTTGGTACTTTTGCTAGAAGAAAGTTATTGTTCTTTGAGAGGTGACAGGTCAAGTCATGTCTAAGTCCCTTCTTCATTATAATCTTCTTCAAATTCTCTTCCCATATATAGAGTTTTCCATCAAACACCTTCTAAGAGATTTCTATGATTTTCCTTTCCTACACCAAAACTACTTTGCCTTTTGAGTCCTTTACCCTTAGAAAAAAAAACAGAAGCTGGTCATTGTACTCAGTGAAGTACAAAAATCGTGTGGAGTTTAAGGCTTGAAGATTTTGTAGCTTTCAGCAGGTAAGTAGTGAATAAATCCTTTAGAGTTGGGGGATTTATGAAATAAGTTTGATAAGTTATTGTCATCTACATGGAAAATGGCATTTACGTGGTTGTTTATACATACTGTGTTGTTGGGGATGAAAAAATTTGGTTATAGTGTTGATTTAGTGTTTTGAAAGATTTTTAGTGATTAGGTGTTGTAAAAGTGATTTTTGGAGATGTAATGGAAGAGATAATTTAGGTGGAAGATGATTTAGGCGTAAAATATTGAAAGTTTGAAATTTTGGATTTAATCCAGATAGATTTTGGCAAAGTTTCTTTCTTAAGAGTTGTAAATCTTTCTGTTATCTTTCCAACGGTATATAGTATGAAAATTTTGGACATCTGAGCTGAAAGTTATGCTCGTTATAAGTGGAGTTGCTCTGAAAAGTGAAAAACTATGACGAAGAGGAAAGTTAAACTAAGACGAAGTTTTGAGACGATAAAACTAAGACGAAGTTTTGAGACGATAGAACTAAGACGATGTTTTGAGACGGTAGAACCAAAACGAAGTTTTGAGACGATATAACTAAGTTGAAGCTCTGAGACGATAGAACTAAGATGAAATTTTAAGACGATAGAACTAAGACGAAGTTTTGAGACGATAAAACTAAGACGAAGTTTTAAGACGATAAAACTAAGACGAAGTTTTGAGACGGTAAAACTAAGACGAAGTTTTGAGACGATAGAACTAAGACGAAGTTTTAAGATGATAGAACTAAGATGAAATTTTGAGATGATAAAACTAAGACGAAGTTTTGAGATGATAGAACTAAGACGAAGTTTTAAGACGATAGGACTAAGACGAAGTTTTGAGACGATAGAACTGAGACGAAGTTTTAAGACGGTAAAACTAAGATGAAGTTTTGAGACGATAGAACTAAGACGAAGTTACTATTCAGGCTATCATCTTAGTTACTGTTCATCTAAGACGAAGCAGAAGTAAGACGAAGCAAAAGTAAGACGATGCGAAACGAGATTGAATCCTTATAGCCATAACTTCATCTATAGACTTCCAAATGACTTGATTCTTGAACCATTGGATTCGTAAGATATTACTCTACATCGTTACCAAAAATCACAGCCATCTGAAATGAAGTGTGAATTTAATAGTTTTAGTGAGGCATAAACCTAAGTATGAATTATACTTAGATGAGTTTGGATATGAGATCGATTTTGTGACGGATAGTACCCAAGATTATCATGAACATGCATTGTACATAATTCATGCCATGCATATGCATTATCGAATACCTATGATGGTGCAAATTGTGATATTGTGTTTATTATTTGTTATAGAGGGGTAACCGGAATGTCAACCTCCAGACGTTACCGGATCTTCCAGGCATTAGCTTTGGGAACAACTTGTGAGTCAACCTAAATGTGTTCCTAGGATTGATTTGTTCTGAATGGTTTTTGATTTGTTTCAACTTCCATATTATTGAAATGTTTGTGATCTAATTCTGAATTTCTGGACTTGAAGTCCGATGAGTAAAATAGTTGGGCATGTATTGGAAGTGTTTTGATCTGTTGTGAAATTCAGTAAGTTATGCATTTCATAAAATGCATGCTCAGATAAAGACGTTGTGACTCGAGTAGCCAGTTTGAAGCGCTTCCACGTAGAGCTTTACTCCGTGAACTCTGATTTTGCACGTAGAGTTATACTCCGTGAGCTCTATTCTAACTGAGCCCTATGGGCCAGTATTTGTATAAGTGATTGGCACTCAATCATAACAACAACAACAAGAATGAACACGAGTCTCATGCATGCAATATTATGATCTGCAAGGTGATATTGAATGCGTATGTAACATGCCATGAGATGTGAATATCTAATCAATAAATGTATGCTTAAAAATGTGTAATTATGCAAGATGTGATATGTGTATAAGATCCAGTGAATTCATCAATGATGGTTCACTCATTGAGTTCGCAAAATTCATCAAAATTGCAACATTGACTTTTCAGAACCGAGAGACGACTCTAGTTATTAAGAAACACTACAAGCGGTATAGACTTGTGTTCTGGGAAGAGAAGTCATGGCTCAAATGTCGGTCAACTGGGTTTTGGACAGATTAGATCGATTTTATATATTTTCCTCTTCCATGTAGTATTTCTGTATTAGATTTGGTGATTGTACATATGGAACTTATTGAAAGACAATATAGACTTTCGGTGGTTATGAAATGAAGCGAGAAGAAAGAAAAAAATTTAGATTTGTAGATTTATTATGATGCTTTACAAGTGATTATAATACCATGCCATGTGAAGTGAGTAGTGATCGAACGTAGCGTACCCTTATCCTAGGGTATATGCCGTAATGACCTCCGGGTGTTCCGGTGTGTATCCATAGGTAAGGGGGCGCTACAATCATATTCATTTTCAACAAAATAAATATCAAATCAAGGATAATGGACATTAGAGGAGTAAGGAACGAAAAACTTGGAAAATATGAACATAGACGTCAAAACCCAGGTCTGGAGTAGGTCTATTTCTTTACTGCTTTTCTCCAATCTGCGTCTTGTCTTCGTATGTCCAGGTCTTCTCTACGTGTGGATTCTGGTCCCCTTCGCAGCTGCCTTATTGCGTGCATCAAAAGCCTTGGAGTGCAGTGTGTCATGCGTCTCCCACTTGTTGCTGCGTGTATGTTACTGCCTGGAGTGCGACGTTCCTCACTTCTCTGCTGCTATACACTCTTCAATTCCTCAACCTCTATTGCCGCTAGTCCTAGTGTCAATTCTCTGTTGTGCCTTCTTTTTCAATTAAAAACTTAAACATAAAAACGTTTTCTCCTTCAAAACGTCACCTAGTAACCACTTTTTGTTTGACTCCCTATGTGTTGTCGTTTTGGACTCCCTTCTGCTATGTCATTTTCATCATTCCATATCCTGCGTTTTTGTTCTCTTTTAGCTTGGTTCCACTTCTAATTTCACTTAGGCCATACAAAATCATGGACATGCTGTGAGCAAATTCTTGGGTCTAATTTGAAACAAAATTTCATGCTTTTTATGAAAAAATCAGAAAATAAAATAAATAACAAACTCAATGAAAATAAATAAATTAACCTAAAAATTCCACTAAAATAAATGAATGAATATGCAAAATGAATGCAAATATGACCTAAATATCTATATGAATTGGACTAAACATTTTATATGACACATTTTATATATCATCTTTTAGTAAAAATTTGATCTCTGTATATTGATGCGTATGTTGTATAGTTATCCTTTAATGCTTGTGAAGAATTAGAGGAGAACGAAGATGAAGGATCAGAGAAAATGATGAATAAAATGGAAGTAATAACAAACGCATGGAGGGTTTCCTGGACAACATAGAGGCACAACTAAAGGAGGTCGTGTACCATCAACATTATCAGTGATATGAAACGAAGAAAGTACTTAAATATTTTGCTATTCAACGTGTCCAGATTCCATCGCCAACAACATGATCGCCTTAATCACCGTAAGTCTTCTAGCTCTAACTTTTTAATTATTATTATTTATCTTTATTTATATTATTTTGTTCCTCATATTGAGGACAATGTGTTACTTAAGTGTGGGGACATTTATGCATTGTCATGTCATTTGTGTGTGAAATTGGCATTTGCATTGTGTTAGTTTTTTATTAGGTTGGCATTATATGAACATTTTGTTACATGATGTGCGGATTGTGTGAATGTGTCAATGACATGAATTAAATGGAATTGGCTTACTTTAAACTCGATCATTTAAACTGTAAATGCATAGTAACTTATGAATGTTGTGTTTTAAGTGTCTTTATGATGAATATGCATGTAAATTAGGATATGACACTTATTCTTCAATTTATGACACTTGTCCATATACATTTATAATTATGTTTAATTAAATCGGTTAGCACCATTAGTACACTTTCGTGAGAGTGACTGACAAAGAAGAAATGAAGTAGGCTAAGAAATAAAAAAAAGAGTTAAATAAAATTCCTATTCCCATTTGGTTAAGAATAGAGCGAGTAGCTAGTTGAGAGTTGTGATATAGTTGAGAAGCCGGGGGCATTCACAATAAAATATTTTTCATTGCAATAAAAGACTAGAATGACACTCCAACCAAGCTAAATAAAAAATATAACCTAGTTCATGATAAGGTGTCTGCCTTCGCATCAAAAGATTAGGTTATTGTTAAAGAAAATCTAAAAAATGGGGCTTACAATAAATAAAACCTAATGATCTTTTTAAAATACCAATAATTTTCATGAAAGATTACTTAGTGATAATTTACCTTTTTAATGTGTCAATGATAATAAATGCATGCTTACAAATGCCATAGGTGTATGAATAAGGTGTTAATATTTTGATTTATATGTATATTCAAATTAAAAAATTAAACATGAAAGAAATAAGTTAGTATGTTGGCACTTTTTGAGTGATTGATGCTTGAGGTTAAATTAATTCCATAAGATTTGATATCATCGTATCATCATTACAAGTTGCATGATTGTGTGAATATATGTTTTGTGTTTTGTTTGTTTATGGTTTTGGTTTTGCTTGAGGACAAGCAAATGTTTAAGTGTGGGTATGTTGATAGATATAGCTTATATTATGTGTTTCTAGATGTTTAAGTGAATTTTTAAGTGTTTTTATATGATAATTATTGTTTAAGACTTAAAATTGTGTTCTTGTTAGTGTTTTATGTGTTTTGATTGCTTTAGAGCAATGATTTGATCTTAATTTTATGTTTTAAGTGGTGTTCGATGTGTTTGTTAGTGAATGAAAATAGGAAAGTGAGGAAAAGATGAAGAACTTAAAGCACCAGTCATGATCATGAAAGAGAGCAAATTTAAACTTTTCTAACACATGAATTTATTAATACTTTTTGACATTTCAAGGCTATTTTTAGAACCAAATTAAATTGGAAACCTTATAAACAACCACCCTAGAAGCCTTGATAACTATTTGAGAACAAGAAGAAAATGAAGAAAAGGTCGTAGCCACCAGATTAAAAGAAGATGAAGAGGAGATATCAAGTGAAGCTTTAAAAATTCCAGATTTCTAGAATAAGACTCTAACTAGTTTCTCTTTCTTTTCCCTTTATTTATTTCATTGTCTTGGATGTTTGATTCAATTAATCAAAAATTCATACTACATTCTCTGGAGGCTTTTAGTTTTCCTAAAAAATTCATCAAGTAGATTGAATAATGTATCATAATTACTTCCACTAACATACTAGCTAATGGTAATCTAACAATGTTTTAAAAACTGGACCGAACTTAAATCGGTCAAAGGAAATGTTTCAAATGAAAGGTTTAAGGATTACATGTTCAACCGGTAATAAACTACTATAAAACAAGTATATAATGTATAAGAAATAAAAATTATAAGAGTAAGTAAAAATAAAATATTTATGGAAATAAAAAATCAATGTCTATTATTATATAATAAACTAATAATAAATCAAATATAATAATTCAAACTAAATTTGAGTCTAATATAAAACTTAAAATAACATTAAAAATCAAAATTGTACTTTTGAAGAAAGTTACGTCTTACCATCATAAAAAGTTCAAAATTCTCCAACGTTATCTAAAGACTCGTAAACTAAGCTTTCATCCAAAGCATTTGCATCAATTTCTTCTATTGCATTCAAATAAATTAAAACTATTAATGTATGAAATTATTCTCAATTTAATACATTATACATTCAAGTTAAAATTCAACCCAAAATCCAATAATTCCAAAATATAAAAGATATCACAAATTATGTTAATAACTAATTCATGGAAAATTACATATATCCAACGACATATATAATAAAGTAGCATCATGATTTTACTTTATGAAATCAAGTAGATAAAACAAGAAGAGATAGGAAGAAGAAGTAGAAGAGGTAATAATAACATAATTCTGAAAACAAACATTAAAAAGACGTGGCACATGCTTGTTAATTATAATTATTTTAAATAAAAATAAAATTCATTAAGACTTAAAAATACCAATTAAATTAAATTAAAAATTATGAATTATGAATTAATTACAAGTTATTATGTCACAATTGAGATAATAATTGTAATAAATCAATAAAGGTTAATATTACAATTCTAACCTCTCTTACCTAATTTAAAATCTTATCTCTGTTATGAATTAATGCAGGTGTCGATTAACTTGGGTACCAATGGAAACTTTGAAAAGTGCAATGTGGGACTCTCGACTAAATGGGAAAAGGCCACATATTTCCCAGTTATAAACCCTACATTTTGACCAAAAAAAAAAAAAAAGTAGTTGAGCTGGGCCTTCTCGCCTTGATGTTCTTGGTGGCTTCATCGTAGGAGCGTGTAGCTTCGTCAACGATGTTGTAAGTTCCTCCCATTTGCCCCACAACCTTTGCCTTATTCTTCTGTACACATTCTTTCTGGCTCATCTACTGTTTGTCTTATTCACTTCCTCATCTCTAACTACTTCATGAATAGAACTTAACAAGAATCAGTCAAAAAAAAGAAACTAATTAGCTAAAAGATAAATACTTTATCTTTATTTGAGCTGATAAATCACAACCCAAATGAATAAACTTGGTTCTCCTTGTACCTAGATCTTTGTGATCGTGTCCCTTCATCTTTGTATGGTTATTAGTTTGGGTGATGGTTTTTCTTGATTAGGAGGTGGTTTGGGTGGGTTCCGAAGCTCACAGGGGAGTAGCCCCCGCTTATGGATTTGTCCAAATTTCTGAGCCGTGACCCATTAGGTATTATCTGCTTTGGTCTGTCAGGGTGGAGTTGC
>JANZLC010069414.1:0-13120 GCA_026413385.1 Erythroxylum gracilipes
ACAACCCTGTTGTAACCACCTGTGACCAACCCGATTTTGGTCGCTATAACTTTTAACGACCATTTTCTTATTTTTAGTAACCATTAATAATAGTTACTAAAACTAATTTTTCTTGTAGTGAGTAATGGAGTTATATCTTAATCTTATAGTTTAAATCTTAAAGTATTTTTGTAAATGTTTTTGTTTTCCATTTACCAAAAGAACAATGTTATTACAAGAAAAAGAAAAAGGATTTTTGGCAATCGTTTCTTTTGCTACGATTTGAAATTTGCAGCTAAGAGTTACTATTTGATTTCAAAAATGTAAAATAGTTTAATATTGAAACAATATTTTTAAAAATAAAAATTTTGCGAATTTTTTAGCCACTAGTTACGTTTAGAATAAGTTACGTTTTATATTCATAGCTAATAATTTTTGACGTTACTGTGAATAAAGTTTCATAGCAAAAAGTTTTTAGTTATGAAAACAATTTCATAGTTAAAAACTTTTGGCACAAAATATTTTGATAGCTAAAACTCAAACCTGCTCTAGATGCCAAAGTTACTAGCTAAGTTTTGAAAATTTCGTTCACAAAATTTTTTGGTTACGATAATATTTTCTTAGTTAAAAAAGAAAAATTTAAAACAATGAAAACAATATGTGATTTGATGCATTTTCATTACATTGATATGTATGATCAAATAAAGGAGTTGTGACCAGAGTGACTAATGTAAAAAAAGAGCTTAAAGCTTATAAATGTGCACACAGAGCCACAGGCTCAACGATTAATAAGCCCAGTATTTACAATGGGTACGCAACAGTAATTGAAATGAGCCCAGTATCCACAACGAATACGGGATAGTTAAATAGGTGTTCGATCACAACAAAATAAAAATGAAAGTGGAGTCTTATGTGCATGGCATATATATCTTTACATGTATCATGTGAATCATTGTAAAAAAATGACTAAATAGAGTTGATATAATGTTATGCTACGTTTGTGTACATGTGAATGATTGTAAAAAAAAGAATTATGTTGATATAATGATCTGCAATACTTGTATACATGTTGATGATATGAATAATTGAGGTGATAGATTGGATTGTTCTGAAAAGATTAGATGACATGTTTGTATTATAACGTGCTTATTGAGATGCGATGTAAGGTGTGATTTAGTATACAAAACTGCATGGGAATTGATTCAAGCTAATGTGATATACTTGTGAATTTGGTTGAATTCTTGTGATGTTGTGTTTTGACTCGAGTGAGCATATCGATGATAGTTCACTTACTGAGTTCACAAAACTCATCAAAATTGCAACATTGTTTTTCAAGTACTGAGGAGACCTAGCTTCTAAGGCAATTTAGTAGCAGTCTAATATTGTCAATTTTGGAATCAGGAATGGCTTAAATATCTGGTCAGCTGATGTTTGAGGAGTTTAGATATATTGTTTCTGTTAGCATCTCATTTCATGTTAGATATTTTGTAAAGAACAGTAAACTCTCATATGTTTTTATAATGTAAATATATGAATTATGAGATGTAATGACAATGTAATTGATGTTTGTGAAATGAAATGAGAAATGTTGAACTTATGATTACTTATGTTCTATATGATGCCATAATAGTGAATATGATTTCTCTAACATGTCATTCTCACAGGATATATTCTTGAATGTCCTCTGGATATTCGGGTATATGCTCTATGGTAGTGGTGTGTTACAATTTTTGGTATCAGAGTATGGTTTGGCATCCTTAAGGACATATAAGAGCATTTAGACATAAAGTGAGAGACTCGTATAGTGATCACCCTTATTGTTTGTTATAGGTCATCCACTATAGAAGACCGAGTTGCAGAGTCATCCTTGAGTCCATAGGAGCCAATAGAGAGTCTACATTACCATAGTCTGAACAAATGCCTCCAAAAATTCCTAAGAGAAGAGAGAGGAGGTATGATAAGCTTAGAAAGTAGGGAGCTGTGGAATTCTATGGAAGTACAGACCCTGCGGAGGCAAAAGGATGGTTGGAAAGAACGGAGCGGGTATTTGATCAGATAGACTGCGAGTTCGATGAAGGTTCGACTATGTAGTCTCGCTACTACAAGGTCCAACTTATCAATGGTGGAAGACTATTCTTGGTAGTTCCGCCTAACCTTGTAGACTAAAGTGGGAAGATTTTTTGAAAGTTTTCAAGGAGAACTATATGCCCAAGATTTACCTGGATAGGAAGATGAAGGAGTTTTTGGATCTGAAACAGGGGAATTTTACTATAGTTGAATATGAGGTGAGGTTTAATGAGTTAATGAAGTATGCTATTGCATTAATTCTGATTAAGGACGGCAAGTGTAGGCGGTTTGAAGACAGACTGAATATGGAAATCAAAACGAGACTGGCCATTACCAATTTAAGTAGCTTTACTAAGCTGAGAGCTGCATTGATTCGAATTGAGCAGTTGCTGAGAGATGAGCAAGGAGAGTATTGGCAAAAATTTAGAATGAAGAGGCAGGGTGAGACCCAAGTTGATTATGGCAGCAAATTTAGTAAACGCCATAATAGATCATTCCAATCACAGACTAAATCAAGACAATCGAGGTTTAGACTGGTAGTGGTAGAGGTCAGGCGTCTGGAAGACAGGCTTATAGAGGGCAAACATAATAGATGTCTAGTTGTGAACACTATGGAAAGAAACATGGTGGGGAATGTTGGAGATTAACAGGAGCTTATTTACATTGTGGCTCTTAAGAGCATCAGCTTAGAGACTGTCCCGTAACCTTTGGAGCACAGTCTGGAGTGACAGCGGGATTAGTGACTGAGACTACTGTTCAGTAAGGTAGACCTAATGGAGTAGGACAAAGAGGCAGAGGTAAAGGGAAAACTAGTTCAATAGGTCCTAAAGTTGGGACGGAGGTGCGGAGTAATCAACCACAGTCTCAGGCCAAGATCTTTGTTGTCACCAGACAGGAGGCACAGAACTCCCTAGATGTTGTTGCAGGTGTGTTAAATGTCTTTCAATTTGAGGCATCCAAGATCTACACATTCATTCATTGCACCACATCTAGCATCTAAACTGTATTGTGAGAGAGAGGTGATGAAATGTGGCCTAGAAGTTAGTATTTCAGTAGTAAGTACTATAGTGAGTGGGGATGTCTGTAAAGGGAGTATCATTCAGATTGATTAGGCAGAGTTGAAGGTCGACTTGATAGTATTGCAGTTGAAGGAGATAGATCTCATATTGGGTATGGACTGGCTTGCGATAATGAATTGTTATACTAAGGAAGTGACTGTAGAATCCCCTAATCAACCAAGAGTCGTATTTCGAGGTGTTAGTCAAGCAGTGCCAGCCAGACTAATTTCCTCAATAAGTACCTTTAGGCTAATCTGAGGTGGATGTGAGGCTTACCTAACCTATGTAGTTGATACCCGAGCTGAGTAGACAATATGGGATATTCTTGTTATTAGGGATTTCCCGAATGTGTTTCCTGCTGAGTTGCCAGGATTGCCCCCAAAAAGTGAAACAGAGTTTATGATTGACTTAGCTCCAAGTACTACTCCTATATCGATTCCTTCATATAGGATGGCACCTGTAGAACTTAAGAAACTTAAGACTCAATTGCAGGAGTTGTTGGATAAAGGTTTTATCAGACCTAGTGTGTCACTTTGGGGAGCCCCTGTTTTGTTTGTGAAGAAGAAGGATGGGACTTTGAGATTGTGTATTGATTATAGGTGGTTGAATCTGGTGACAGTGAAGAACATGTATCCTTTACCGAGGATAGATGATTTGCTTGACCATTTACAGGGAGTTCAGGTGTTTGCTAAACTGGATTTAAGATAAAGGTACTATCAATTGAAGATAGCAGAAGCTGATGTACCTAAGAGTGCATTTAGAACTTGATATGGACACTTTGAGTTTTTGGTGCTATTGGGTTGAAAAATGCTCCGACAGCTTTCATGGTGTTGATGAATAAGGTATTTCAGCCTTACCTAGATCGTTTTGTGATTGTGTTCATAGATGATATTTTAGTGTACTCGAGGAGTAGAGAGGAACATTCTGAGCACTTGAGGTTAGTCCTACAGATAATGAGAGAGAAGCAATTGTATGTCAAGTTCAGTAAGTGTGAATTTTGGCTTGATCAAGTAGTATTTTTGGGTCACATAATGCCTAGACATGGCATACAAGTAGACCTAAAGAAAGTTAAGGCATTGATGAAGTAGGAAACCCCTAGGAATGTATCTGAGATTCAGAGTTTTCTTGGGTTAGCAGGATTTTACAGGAGATTTATCGAGGGGTTTTCATTGATCATAACCCCTTTGATAAATTTTCTGAGGAAGAAAATACCATTTAGATATACTGATGAATGCCAAAGAAGTTTTGAGGAGTTAAAACATCAGTTGACTACAACACCGGTGTTAGCTATTCCATCTAGAACTAAAGGTTATGTAGTGTATAGTGATGCTTCACATCAGGGGCTAAGATGTGTTTTGATGTAGTATAGCAGAGTGATTGCATATGCATCGAGACATTTGAGGTCTCATGAATTTAATTATCCGGTTCATGATTTAGAACTTGTTGCAGTGATGTTTGCATTGAAGATTTGGAGACATTATCTGTATGGTGAGACATTTCAGATATTTACAAACCATAGAAGTTTGAAATATTTGTTGAGTTAGAAGGAGTTGAATATGAGACAAAGGCGGTGGATTGAATTACTTAACGAATATGATTGCACAATTGATTATCACCTGATAAAGCTAATGTTATGGCTGATGCATTAAGTAGGAAATCCAATAGTAGTGTGGCACATATTCAGACATCGAGGTTACTAAACCTAGTACAACTAAAAACACTAAATGTTGAGTTTAATTTGGGGCAAAATAAAGTATTGATAGCTACAATGAAGATTAGACCAATATTGCATGAGAGGATCAGAAAAGCTCAGGATAAGATCTAAAATTAGTGAAGCTTATTGAGAAGTTGAAACAGGATTTGAGTTCTGAGATTGAGTTGAGAGATGATACTTTATGATTGAAGCAGAGATTATGTGTACCTGATGTTGATGATCTAAGAAAAGACATTCTGGAAGAAGCACACATAGTAGCTTATGCTATAAATCCTGGTACTACCAAGATGTACAGTACTCTGAAACAACATTTCTGGTGACTAGGGATGAAGAAACAAGTGGCGGAGTATGTTGCTAAGTGTTTAACTTGTCAACAGATTAAGGCTGAGCATCAGGCTTCGGTTGGGAAGGTACAATCATTGCCAATTCATAAGTGAAAATGGGAGAGGATTACTATGGATTTTATTATGAGTTTGCCTAAGACTCTGAGGCAATATGATGCTATATGGGTCATTGTTGACAAATTGACAAAATCGACCCATTTCTTACCTGTGAGAGAATAATACACTGGATTAGTTGGTCCGGAGTTATGTAAATGAAATAGTGAGAATATATGGAGTTCTATTATCTATTGTATCAGACCAGGACCCCAGATTTACTTCAAGATTTTGGGGTAGTTTACAGTTAACCATGGGGATAAAGTTGAATTTAAGTACAATATTTCATCCTCAGACAGGTGGACAGAGTAAGAGAATTATTAGTGTAATTTCCTAATATCCCATGTTAGGGGCTAGGACCCCGAAATAGTGTGTACTGAGAAATTAGAAGTGCATTTCATGCATCATATGGCATAACATGTGAATGTTTATTTTTGGCTCATTAAAATAATTGTACATGCATATTGAAATTTTCCAGGTATAATTGATTTATAAATGCGATTAAAATGTGAATTGTGGATTATTTGTGTTGAAAATTTATTTGGAGATTATTATGATTATGTCAGAATTTTTGGTGAATTTTAGGAAATTTCCAAAAATTTAGGTATTTTGGACTAGGAAAAATAGACAAAAGGGAGTGTGACATATGGTAGCCTCATATGCATGACAAATGGGTTACATGCATGGATGCCATGTGTGTGTTAAAAAATTTTTTTGCAACTCACTTGTTTTCGGTGTAGCTTTTTTCTCTCCTTTGTTCTACATCGAAATCACCAACACCAAACTCCCTCTTCTTGCTCATCCAACACTGAATCACTTACTTGTTTATGGTTGTGTATTGGGCAGTTCATATACTACTTGTTTCTCTTTATTTTGCTTCCATCGAAATCTCACTACTAGAGATTTCATTCTTCCAACCACCAAAACCAGTTCTTTAAATCTCACTGCTGGAATTTTTCTAAAATCAAGTAAGTTGTGTTTTCAGATTTACTACGTACTGTAAATAATTTTGATGAAGTTTTAGTGGTTAGAAATGAATTCATACATGAGGTGTATGAGAAGGATAGCTTCGGTGATGTAAGAATGTGTTAAATGAGGTTTAGGGAAATTGAAGATGTGCAGAAACTATGAACAAGGATTGTGATAGTTTGAGTTTAATAAGGATTTATGAATTAGACAACTACATAAAAGTATGAAATAGTTTTTGTTTTGGATGGAAATGAATGATGAAAAAGTGTAGAAAATGAAAAAAAAATGCAAAAAAAATGAAAAATGCAGAAAAGGATGAATAGCCGTGTATAATTTCAGGTTTTGATGTTTGTGTTTGATCTTGCATTTGAGTTGTTTTAGAGTTAAAGGAAAAGAATTAAAATGAAAAAAATTTAAGATGAAATGAAGTTGTTGATGGATATTAAGAAATGCAGAAACATATATGCAGAGAAATCGTGTATGATGGTTAGTTTTTTTTTTTATATAATGTTTATCATTAATCTTGAATTTTGAGATGTTTTGATAGTGACCTGAATGTAAATGGAAATGGGAGTAGAATATGTGTGAGAGTATAAGTTATAAAGAAAGGGTGTTTAGAAATAATGGATTAAGTAGTAGAAGAGAGGAAGAAAAAGAGAAGAAGTGCTGCAAAATCTAGAAAATAGTGGAGTGCACAATTGTGCACCTAAAGGTTTTTCTAAAATTGAACAACTTTGATACTTTTGATCATAACTTTTTCATCCGACCTCCAAATGATATGAGATTTTAACCAAAAAACTCTTAACACATTGTTCTTTATCTCTAAAAAATTTAGACCCATCTGGATTCGTTCGAGAAAGATTTGATTAAAGGATTTAGGATGAAAAAGAGGAAATGTGCTAGAACGTTATGAACTGGAGAATTTTCATTAAACATGCTTCGGTATTTTGATTACATCTTGATCTATAGGTTTTCAAATGAGTGGATTCATGATTTAGATTAAACTTGAGACATATGTCTTCAAATTTCTTAAGAAGTCGAATTTTAATTCTGTCTCTAAGAAGTTTAAATTTTGGCATGAATTTGAGTCTTGGCTTAGGCTATAGCACTACCAATAATAGAAATCATGTCCTGTTGTTATTGAATACACTTTATTGATGTAGGCTGAATCAGACAAAGTTGTCTTCACAAAAGTTGTAGCTTATTCTCTTAGCTTTCAATTGGTATAAAGAATGTAATTTTTTGATACTGGAATTGAGAGATATGAGTTGTACAAATTTGAGTGCATGATCATGCACTAGCCAAAATTTCAAATATACTCAATCTGTAGTATATTGAGTATAACTTCTGGAATACTGAATTAAATTGTATGATCTTAGTATCATTAGAAACTTAAGACATGGGAAAGCAATTTTCTAGAAGGAAGTGTTATCAAATTACTTCACTTTCCTTATAAGAATAATCATGCAAAGTGGACCCGAAAGTACGTTTTTAGACAAATCTGGATTGATCAATTGATTATTGATATATGAATGAATATTGTGACAAGAATAATGATAAGAAACCCAAGATTATCATGAGCATGCATTGTACATATTCTGTATACATATATGTACATAATTGAGTACGTGTATCATTGTACAAAATAGTGATATGTGTATGTATTGTATGATATAAAGGAGCACAATGAGCGCCACCATCCAGACATTATCGAGACTTCAAGGCAATAGATATCTGGAGCATACTATGAGTAACCTAGATGGTCTCACTTAATATTTGTCTATTATGTATTATTTTCTGAATGTGGATTATTTGTACTGATTTCGAGATGAAGGTCTGAAGATTCTTATTTATGAATGTAATATTGAAGTGTTCCTTGAATGTGAATTTGGTGAAATTATGTTATGAATGTGGATTGTTTATACTGATTCCGGACATGAAGGTCCGAGGATTCTGATTTATGAATGAGATATTGAAGTGTTCCTTAAGTGTGAAATTTGGTGAAATTATGTTCTGAATGTGGATTGTTTATATTGATTCTGGACATGAAGGTCCGAAGATTCTAACTTATGAATGTGATATTGAAGTGTTCCTTGAACGTTAATTTGGTGAAATAAACGTTTATCAACATGTTTGTTGAATGCCCGACTAAGGTCTGATGATAAATGAAAATGAGACTATAAATGTATTTGAATGGGATTGCGAATGGGAATGTTTGAAACAATGAATGATTGAATATAAATATGATGCATTTCATACACGAATATATGATCAGATAATGATAGTTGTGACATGAGTAGCCACTGAATATGAGCTTAAAGCTCTGAAATGTGGTATAGAGTCAAAGGCTTGATATGTACAATGAGCCCTGTATCCGCAACGGGTAAGGGATAATATCAATGAGCCCAGCATCCACAATGGATACGAGACAGTTTAGGCACTCAGTCACAACAACGTAATAATTGAAAGTGGGTCATACGATCATTGCATATACACTTATTAAGTGTGTTTGACTGATTGAATTATAATGTGGCCATGTATTTGTATGAAAATGGGTATGTAAAGTGAATGATATGTGGTGCAATTTGTTAAATGAAAAGATGTGAAATTAGTTGCTTATATAATTTGTTATGTGGTATGAATTGGATGAATTATCGAGGATGGTACATCACTGAGTTTGTAAAACTCATCAAAATTGCAACGTTGATTTTTTAGGTCTGAGAGAGGACACAAGTGAAAGAGAGATGCTACAAAAAGATTAATTCTTATACTTTTGTTAGGAAATGGCGAAAAGGTTGGTCAGTTGAGACTGAAGGATTAGATATAATTTTTTGTAAAATTTGCATATAATGTATTTAGTTTTAATACTGTATATATTTAGATGGTTTGTAAAGCTACAATGTAAGTTTTGTTTTTATGAAATGAAATGAGGAATGCAGTTTGGTTTTAAAATTTGGTGACTTTTATGTATAATAGATGATGCCATGATTAAGTTGGATACGTATTTGCTCTAACATGCCATTATTAAGTTGGATACGTGTTTGCTCTAACATGCCATTATTATAAGTTATGTACTGG
The DNA here is from genome assembly GCA_026413385.1 of Erythroxylum gracilipes. NCBI lineage: Eukaryota > Viridiplantae > Streptophyta > Magnoliopsida > Malpighiales > Erythroxylaceae > Erythroxylum > Erythroxylum gracilipes. The sequence continues at coordinate 9,303 of JANZLC010069414.1, forward strand.
AAAGTCCACAGGGTATTCCGGTATGTAATATATGGTAGTGGGGTGTTACATCACTTTTGTCTTAAAACACCTTATTCAAGAGACTTAACAACTTATCAATCAATAGTTGGAACAAGTAAAGGAACTTACCGTTCTTGTAATTGTTTATGGATTATAAAATAAAACTTGTAAAGGTTTGCCAAAATCCAATTTTCCTTAATAAATCTCCTAAATCTTCTTATCTTTGTTGCCATAAGAAAAAATTTCTCATTTTTTAAATACAAAATAACATATAAAAGAAAATGTGAAAAAATCCAACATATACTACTTTTATAACCAAAAAGGATATTTTACAAAAAAATTGCCAAAGAAGAACAACAAAAAAGAATTAACACAAATGTCAAGTTAATTTAATCTATTGTGAATTTTAACAATCTTGACCTTAAACTAATTCTTTTATTAGACAAAAATTATACTTCTAAGGCTTTGTTAGCTATCAATGAATACGGTGACCATTATGATTCTATTTTAGAGCTGTCATATATTGAAGAGGCATATGATTGCTATCATAAACGATCTTTTTCTATGTAAATTGATATCATATTGAATCTCTATTTTGATCAAGAAAGACAACAATTTCATTTTGTATTCAAAGATATAAGCACTCATAATTGTTCAATTAAAAGAAACAAGACTTAGGTGATTTGGACATGTTAAGAGGAAATACTCAGATGCTCCAGTAAGAAGATGTGAGAAGATCGTACTTAGCGACTATAAGAGGAGAAAAGAGATGCCTAAGAAGAATTGGGGAAAGGTAATCAAAAATAATATGGCTATGTTGAAACTTATTGAATACATGACTTGAAATATAAAACTTTGACGTACTAGGATTCAAATAAAGGATCCCTCGTAAAGAGATTCTTGTAATTCTTCTCGTAGTTAGCCTAAACTTGCAAATAGGCAATACTTACATCTTAAGAATTTAGCTTGAATAATTAATAATTAATAATTAATAATAATAATAATAATAATAATAATAATAATAATAAGACTTATTTTCTTTTCTTTTCTTTCCTTTCTCTCTCTAGCTCTCTCTCTCTCGCTTCCTCTATTTTTATGTGGGTTATTTGGAAACAGTCTCTCAACTAGTTAGAGGTAAGGTTGTGTATTATTGGACCTTCCTAGACTTCGCATAGTAGTGAGATTTATATTGAGTATTGTTGTTGTTATTGTAGATATAAGCACTCATAACAACATTTTGAATCATAAGGTGCTTCCACCTAAATTATGACACATCATTGTCACATTTTGCATTCAAAAAAAACAATATCATGTTTTAGAAGGAGATTATGTTTCATAATTGTCAAAATTTTTAAAATTTTCAAGACTATTGAAACACTCATAAACTTTGTTTTCATCCAAAGTATTTGCATTAACATCTTTTACTATAATTAAATAAATTATAAATTGGTGGTGTATGAAATTGCTTTCATTGTAATACATTATACTTTTAATTTTTAAGTATATATAAAAATAAGATACCAATTGATCATTAGTAGATATTCTTAATTCATTTATTGTGACAAATGCACTTTATTCATAAATTGCCTTTTCAAGTTCACTACAATTAAAATCAAATGATGGTTATTTTTCTTCGATCAAAAAAAGAAGATGGTCAATATAAGCAATATCAACTAAATCATATTTATTAAGTGCTCTGAAAATATAATAGAGAAATTTAATCAATAAAATATTTATTGTTTATCCTCATATTATAAGTATTATAAATAAGGGTATAAACTATAAAGTCTTTGATGTTCTAACAATGAAATTATAAGTATTATAAATAAGGGCATTGAGTCTTTTATGTTCTAAACAATTTCATTTTCTCATATGAATATGTCTAAAAACAATTTAATTGCATTCACAATATGATGCAAAAGTCTTTTGACTAAGTAATATAATAGCAAGCTTTTCTCAATGTTAGAGCATTTTTAGCAACTAATAATCACTAGTCATTTATATTTTAATAGTTATAAAAATAAAATATTATTAATAAGTAAAAGATAACTTATTAATAAATACTTTCCAAAGTTAATAAATCCTTTTGCACCTTTTGATACTTATGACTTGAAAAGTATTTACTTGTTACTAAATTTTGAGTACATGTTTATGGTTATAAATACTTTCCAAAGTTATGTAGTTGCAAATTTAGAAGTAGTAGGACAGATAATCTTAACTCATTCTTCTTACTTTCTTAACTAAGATAAAAATGCAACATAACTCCCTACAAGAAAATAAGGCATTCTGTGACGTTTTTAAAATGTCACAGAATGTATTCTGCGACGTTTTAAAAAGCGTTACAAAAAACGTCGCAGAATATGGTGTAGACAAAAAGTTTCTGCGACGTTTTATGTAAAATGTCACAAAAAATACTGATATTCTGCGACGTTTATAAAAACGTCACTAAAAGTTTGGACAATCTGTGACGTTTTTTACAAACGTCGCAAAATGGCTAACATTCCGCGACGTTTTTAAAATGTTACAGAATGTGAAGAAATCTGCGACGTTTTTTGGGAAACATCACGGAATGTATTTCACAACGTTTTTAAAAACGTCACGAAATGTCTTCCACGACGTTTTTATTATTATTTGTATTATTAATTATTATTTTTCCCATTTTTCAAAAATCATATTAATTTAATAATTTTTAATTCTAATAATCATTTTTAAATATAATTTTTTAATCTTATTTATTTAATAACTATTCAATATTATTTATAAATCTTATTTATTTAATAATTCTTCATTTTTAAAAAAAATTGAATTAGATAAAAATTCATCAACAGATCAAATTGTGACGACAACATTGTCCATTCCTCTAGATGAAAATTCATAAACACACAATTGAAGATGATGTCAACAATCTTTCTCATCAGTCGAAACTTTAACTTGCAAATAATTCTCCAACACATCTGATAGTAATTTGTCAAAATAATCCTACACAAAAAATGTAAATTGCAAACAAGATTCACCATTTGTACACATCAAAGTAACTCGTTGAAAACAACAATATTCCTTCAAGTCCTAATAGGAACGCCAACACCAGCAGGACGGGGTACTTGACCAGGCTGACCAGGCTTTGCTACATCATCCTGAAAAAGAAAATCAAGAAACCAGAAAAATGTTTACAAGAATAACTTATGCACCGTTATTATACGTAACTCCTGGAAAGGAAAGTGAGTCATCATGGGAAGAACATCTGCAGAACAATAGAAAAACTAAAAAAATATTTTCATTGTTCCTAATAACTTCACAAATTTACCAACTACATATAAGAAGTAGACATTAAGATTAGTGAAGTCAAAACTTTCCCCAAAAGAAGAGTAGTACCCTGCGTCTGAGGAAACGCTGTGGGGGATCACGATTCCTGCAGTCAGTGCGGGAACGAACTCTGACGACACAAGAGTGAATGGCACATGACACACAGGACTGCATCTTCACATAAAGCTTGAGCAGTACATATGCTGTTTTAGTTCATTAACTGCTCTAGAGCTACTTTCAACCTAGTAAAAGTTCAAATGTGCATCCAATTTTTAGACAGCACTAGTATAAAAACTAAAACAGTATTCACAAATTATCTTAACACATAACTTATCAACATGTTGCCCTATAACGAGTTTATGGGGGGAAAGAATTGCATAACACAAGCATGAATGCACTGGTGTAGTTCAGTTTGAAATATGCTCCTAGATGAAAATCCACAAATACAAACTTAATTCCAAAGCAAGGACCAATAAAGTTTGATAAGAATTTCATAGGATCAAAATGAAACTCAT
>JANZLC010069431.1:0-13117 GCA_026413385.1 Erythroxylum gracilipes
TTACCTCTTTTGCGTTTGTTAGAAAATCAGCGAATCAAGTTGCTCATACGCTTGCTAGGGCAGCTAATTCCATGTCTGGTTTCGAATGGGGGATATGTCCTCCTTTTTTTTTGTATGATGTTTTAACTATGGACATTAATAATTTGCACTGAGCACAATCTTTTTATAAAAAAAAGTATAAAACTTACTTAATTTCTAAAAAAAAGGATAAAATGAGCTTTTATACTATAGAAAATGAGATCATGAGAGCTTTTAATTATAATCAACCTATAATTATTCTTTTGAACAAAAAGGCTTCTTTTAATACTACAAATCTTGATATTTCCTTATCTATTATTTTTATTTCTTTGTTGTAGGATTTCTATGATGTATTTTTTGATAATATTCTTAACAATTTACCACTAATAAATAAGGAAAATTAAATATAAAGTTGATTTCATACCTAATGTTACTATTCTTAATTGACTAGCCTGTATAAGTAACCTAGGGGAGACCAAGGAGCTTCAAAAGGAAGTTGAGATGTCGAAGGGGTATGTTAGAGAGAGCATGAGTTCATGTGTTGCACATTTCTAAAAGCATAAACAAGAATGTGTCCATAACTAAAATTTATAGGGAAAATAGATTATTTCAATGAAATCACACACTAGATCCAACAAATTTTGCGACCAAAAGAACTTGAAAAATAAGTTATTAGTTCTTTAGCTTCAACACCATATAATACACATAAATGGTTAGTTACATTACACTCAAGTGCAAAAGTCTGTCTTTTGTTAGTAGTCTTTTAAGAATAACAAGCCATAAAATAAATGAATTTGTATGTATATTAAATTTAATCCAAATGTACCTTGCTTGTACAAAATCAATTTGTTCTCCTTTTAAATAGTCATAATATGTCTTCTAATTCCAACTTGCATCCAATATAAAGGTGTAGGACTAGAAGTCAACCCCTTTTAAGTGCTGCACTAATCCACTTGGGCCATAGGTTATCTTCTTTAGAAACAACATCCCAAACTTAATTCCATATTTCTTCCACATTCCACTTCTTACAATCTTTTAAATGCAATCCCCATTATTTTTTTTGCAAGCTTATTCCCATTTAACTAGATATATAACTTTACTATTTTATTTTTCCTTATAAAAACTCATTATATAATTTGTTGAACTATTTAAAAATGTCCAAAGGAAGCAAGCAGATGGAGGACTAATAAACTTATAAGGAGAAAATCACTGAATTAGTGATTGGTTCTCGACATCTATATGAGGTATTTCTAGTTTCCCAAAATTTTAATCATTTTGTAATTTTTTCTATCAAGCTCTAATAATCACAAGTGCTCCACTTAATAGGATATATTTGCACTCCTAAATATTTCATTAAGAAAGAACCAACAAAGAATCCTGTCAATTATACACCTTTTATTTTATCTCCTCCTTCGCACTCCACAAATATATATGAGATTTAGCATGATTAACTTGTAATCTTGTTTTTTTATGAAAACTTGTTAAATCCTTACATTAGAAAATCAATAGGTCATCTAAAAATAAAAGACTAGTGAGCTGGGATTCATTACAAAGAGTTTGAAATTTAAAACTATGACTTTGAGTAGCAAGTCTTAATTCCCTGGTGAGATATTCCATTACTAGAACAAATACTAATGGAGAAAATGTATTTCTTGTCTCAACCCTCTTCTGCTTGAAAAGTAACCATGAATCTCTCAGTTAATGGATAAAGAGTATGAAGTAGTAGTAATGCAAGTCATGACCACTCTCTAAACTTTTTGAGAAACTTCAATCCATTTAACACCTCCTTAATAAAGTCACATTCAACTATATCAAACACATTTCTAATCTAAATTTTCAACTAGAATCAAGAAGAAATTATTTTCCTATTATACATTCTGATGAACTCCTGAGTTATCATTATATTAGGCAGGATGGATCTCCCTTATCCAAAGACACTTTGATTTTTTAATACTAAGTAAGTTAAAATAAGTTTTAATCTCTTATAGAAGAGTTTAGAGATACATTATACAATGCAGAATAATAAGCAATAGATCTATAGTCTTTTGCTCATCTAGGATATTGTAACTTAGGGACAAGAGTGAGCAAAGTGGCATTAGTTTGTTTAACTAGCTTACTTATGCTGAAAGGGTCTAAGATGGATTTAGTAAGCATCTTTGAAAAATCTACTTCCATAACCCTCTAAGTTGGGGCTTTTTGAAGAATGACTATCAAACAATGCCTACTTAATTTCTTGAGTTGTAAAATGAAGTAATAATTGCATTTACTAGTCAATTGACAAGGTGTTTCCCAATTTAAACATACATTAGTTGACTTATCTCCTATTCTCTATTTTTCACTCAAGTTCTCCTTATAATAGTCTACTAAATGCTATATCACCATATGATAGTACGAGATTAAGGTGCCACTGGAGTTAAATATAAAGGACACCTTATATTTGTGAAACCTTTTCTTAACAATTTGGTGGAAGTATATGGTGTTTTAATCACTAAGCTATATCTAGGATACCTTAGATTTTTGAGCTAGGAGATCTCATCTTTTTTGCTAAGATCTTGAAACCTTTTATGTTATTTATACTTCCTTCTCTTTTAGTCTTCCATTCAAAGGGCATTGTTGTAGCTCCTTTTATGCCAAATACAAAGTTTCTCTAGCTTGTTAAGCTTATATATATATATATATATATATATATATTGGTAATAGATGCCATTTCTCCATTGTTTTGTTTAATTCATCACTTTATATATTTTACAAAAAAGACTTTAATATCATATCCATATCTATTCTAGATACCTCTCAACGTACTGACAGAGAGTCACCAATGTAAGTTCATCACCTTTACCCTTGTTCTTGATTTTTCTAGCCCCGTCTTTGATTTCTCTTCCTTCTTTTGCAAATCAGAATGATTTCTAATAGTTCTCAACAAATTTATTAAAAAGGATATTTCTATTTTATTTTATTATCTTTTGTATAACCCAAATAACATTGGAATACCTTTAATCTTTTACTTAATTCACATATCACAAACAAGTAAAGTTATATGGGTTCATAAATTAAACGAAACTAAACAAAAATTGGTTATCACTAAAATCATGCATATTTATGTTAACTTGGGTAAGTTAATTTTTGCAACTCAATTTTTTTTTTGAAATGAGAACATGTAAAACAAAATTAAATCAAATTATATAGAGATTAGCTTGATTGGAGTCTCTTTTTTCTATGACTTATAATGTTACATTAAAATAATACATCTTTATTCATTCCTTATAGGGGAGCATGCTATGCTTCAATTAATGTTCCACTTGGAAGTGATTGTTGAGCTACATGTAATTTTGTCTTTGCGTATATATGTATATGGCTTTTTATTCTTTCAATCATCTTTTTGATAAAAAATTATTTATTTTGATATTGATCAATAAAAATTCTTTTGTTCCATTTATCTCATATCAGGGATACCATAGATGATAAAGCCATGTGATGTGATCACGTTGTTACTTATGATTGATTTTCATACTTCATTTAATGGTATCCCTCAATTGTTGGGTGCTTTACTAAGGTTGCACCTAGTAAGCACTTCAGTCCAAGCCACATTGGTATAATCATATTGAAATAGTAAATGATCAAGTGACTTTAGATAAAATTTATAGAGAATGCACTAATTGGTGGTTAACTTATAGTTACATAACCTATCCACGATAAGAAGCTTACATTTTCTTGCCATCCACAACATGTAAGAGGCTTAAGGTAACATAAATTTGGGCGAAACTATCTTATACCATTTGCCAACTAGGTTGGGTGCGCTAAGTAATTTCCTAGCTATATAAGGAATTGGTGTATTCCCAAAAGCTAGTTGTTTTTTTTAATGACTTTTGTCTTCTTTTCTATGTTGAAACAATAATCCATATAGCAAGGAGGTGATGTTTGATGTTGAAATAGCATTAACTAGGTGTCTATTTGTCAAAGCTTGAGCATTGTAGCATTGATTACAATAAAATTCGAAGAGGCTGCATGGAATCTAAGCTTTTAGGAGGGCCAAATGGGGACTAGTTGTCAAACCAAAAGGAAATGAGGATTCCATTTCTAATCACATTCATTAACTCAGTACATATTTTGCTCCTCATTTTAGTTAGGAATTTCATAATTAAGGAAACATTTACTTTTCTCTTTATTCTGGACCTTAAATTTATTTGTCTTATGAGATGGAATTTATTCTATTATTTTCTTTGATTTTTTGTGACATATTTAATATTGTTACTCATAATACAATATTGTTGTCTTTTGTGTGATGTTTTCTATTTTTCTATTTTATTTTATTTCCTAGTCATTTTGGTGTCCCCTTTTAAGTTTTTTCAATTACTAGTGACTCATGTGCTTACGATTTGTTATGGTATAGTTAAGATTGACAAATTAATCAAATGATCCAAATTTAGTTTGAATGAGCTTTAAATGATGATATTTTGAAAATATAATGCCCAAAAATGTTATTTTAAACTAAAATTTGATAGTTGTGCATTATTATGTGTTTTTCTAACTAGTTGGTATATGTTTCTTGCATGATAGGTTAGTATTATTTTGTTTTAGGACTTGCTTCGTGTGTTTTTGTTTAGTTTGATCTTCATGATTGTTCTTTTATGTTTGATATTGGTTTAAGGTGGGAATTGATCATTTTAGTGTAGGAATGGAGGGTGGACACCTTTGTGATTGAGCTAGGGACTAAGAGAAGAGAAGATAAGTGGAGTTACTGAAAAACAAGAATTGCCATTTTTCACGATCGTGGGAAATCTATGGAGATAGTTTTTGTAAAGTTAACCTACGATCGTGGGAAGCACAAGTATAATTCCCATGGTCATGGGAACTGGAAGTTGAAGAGACACGCAGTTTCATGTATTTTTTTAGGTTTTGTGACTTTATAAGACATAGAATCCTAAAGCCACCAGGAGGGTCACGGAACTTGCTTCCTGGAGCTAAAAGACAGATTGAGAGCTTAGAGATAGGGGAAATTCAAGGTTTCATTCCCGATTAGGCAAATAGCACCCTCTCATCCAGATTTTCCAGATTGGCCAAAGGAGAGGAGGAGCTACCCCGTCCATTGTTATTCCAATTTCTTTCTCTTTTAGCATGTTTATCATGGATTATTTGATTGTTAGGGATGTTATCGATATTATGATTGCCCAAATTTTTTTTTAGGGTTTGTTGTTAAACTATTTGTGAACCTTTGGTTATTGATTTAATGATTTACATGTTTGTGCTATTTATTGTGCTTAAACCTTGCAATAAATCGAGAGAGTGAGCTTGGTAATTTGTGTTAATTGTACAACGAGAGATGACGATTAATAGACCTATAAATAACAAGTTATTGATTTATTAAGAAGAGATTTCAATAGATCAATACACTGTCTATAGGATAGTTTCATATCTAGTTGAATGTTTGGGAAAAGATTTTCACATCGAGAGATCCCAAAGTTAATTCTAATTTATTTAACTAGTGACATTTAGTTACACCTTGAGAGAGGGTAGCTAGAATTTTAGGAAATCTTGAGCCAAGCATAAATTGAATCAATTAATCAGAGGGGAGCAAATAGGGATAATGACAAGTCCTAATGTTTAATCTTGTTTTTCTCCAAGTCTTAGTTTACTATTTTGGTTTAGGTTGCATTGTTCCCCGTTACTTTTAGTTATTCTTTATTTTTCAACTACAAGTACAACCCGTATACTTGCGGTTTTGAATGTAAGACTAGTAGTGTGTTTTTCTTTCAATAAATTTTTGGAGCTGTTATCGGGGATTGATTGGTTTAGCATTTTGTTTACTTTGATTTAAGAGTTTTTGATACTTTTCCTTGTGTCTTTGCAGGTGCATGAACATAAGGAACACGTGAAGGAATACTGAATTTTATGATGAAGAGTTAGTAGATATCACAAGGCGCGAATGATAGTTGAGAAGAGTGAAGTGTCAAGACATTGTACAAAGAAATATGGTAGAAGAAGGAGAACAAGGAGGGTTTGAGAGGACATTGATAGACTTTGTGAGATCATGATTCAGTCATCAAGGAGTTGCAAGGCCAGCAATTCAAGCTAATAATTTCAAGATCAAGCCGACACTCCTCAACATTCTTCAGAGTAGTGTACAGTTCTATGGGCTGTCCAATGAAGATCCTAACGCCCATCTCAACTATTTTTTAGAGATATGTGACACTTTCTGGTTTAATAGGATGACTGAAGATGCTGTGAGGTTGTGACTATTTTCTTTCACTTTGAGAGATCCGGTGAAGGCATGGTACAAGTCACTTAGCTCAGGGAAGATTACTACTTGGGAACAGCTAGCCCAGGCATCGCCAAATACTTTCCATTGACCAAGAGAACACGGATCATTAAGGAAATCACAAATTTTCAACAAAGCGATGGGGAGTGTTTATATGAAGCTTGGGAGTGGTTTAAAGAACTATAGAGAACTTGTCCCCACCATAACCTTCCAAGGGAATTCCTCATGTAAACATTCTACAATAGTGTAAATCAAAGCACAAAAGGGACCATAGATGCAGCTGCGGGAGGATCTTTGATGAGGAAAACTATCGATGCAACATATGACCTTTTGGAAGAGTTGGCGAGCAAAAGTTGTATGTGGTCAAGTGAGAGGAGCAGACAGGGGTAGAAGGAGCAACAAGGTATGATCCTAATTGACTTTATTACCCCTTTGCAAGCACAAATCATAGCCCTCACTGAGCATTTGAGCAACATGCAAGGAGCATCTTCATCCATAGCCAAAGCTATACAATCACAGTGCGAGTTATATAGGCAAGACAACCATTGCACAACAGAATGCTTTTTATTGGGAGCTAGTAGCACTGAACAGATAAGTTACTTGGGCCAACCACAGTGAGGTAACAATCTGTACTCGAATACTTATAATTCAGGGTGAGAAAGCCACCTAAATTTTTATTGGAGTACTAACAATACAGGTGGACAAGCAAGACCGCAAGGCCCTCTAGGATTTCAGCAAGATCAACTTAGATCTTTGGAGAACAAAATGGACAAGTTGATGGATGATTTGGGGTCCAGAATGACAAATCAAGAAGAGAACCAAAAAAGAATGTTTTCGAGTCAGGAGGAAAATCAAAAGAGGATAGAGGCAAAGTTTGATCAAATAGTGAAGAACCATGCCTCATCTATCCACAACTTGGAGGTATAGGTAGGTCAACTTGCTAATGCTATATCTTCTAGAAGTGCAGGTAGCTTACCAAGCAATACTGAGGCTAACCTAATGGAACAATTGAAGGTTATCACACTTCGAAGTGGAAAGCAGATGGAGGAACCAAGTGTGAAAAGGATAGCCAAGAAAAGGGAAAAGGGAAAAGGGAAGGAGATTCAAGAAGAGAAAGAAAAACAGAGGTCGTATATGCCACCACCACCATACAAGCCCAAACTTCCATATCCACAAAGGGTGAGACAACATCAAATGGACACTCAATTTTCAAAGTTTCTGGAGAAACTGAATAGTCTTCAGATCAACCTGTCATTGCTGGAAGCTTTGGAGTGCATGCCCAAGTATTCAAAGTTTCGGAAGGACATATTAACACACAAACGTACTTGGGAGGACAATCAGACGGACACTTTGACAAAGAATTGTAGTTCAATTATCTCAAGCACGATGCCTTCAAAACTACTAGATCCAGGGAGTTTTAGGATTCCATATGTTATTGGTGACTTTGAATTTTCTAAATGCTTATGTGATTTAAGTGCAAGCATTAACTTGATGCCTTTGTCTGTTTTCAGGAAATTGGGACTAGGAGAGGTCAAGCCAACATCCATGCTGATTCAACTTATGGATCAATCCATCAAGAGGCTATATGGAGTTATAGAAGATGTGTTGGTAAAAGTAGATAAATTTATTATTCCTATTAATTTTGTGGTATTGGATTTTAAAGTTGATAAAAATTGTCAATTGATTTTGGATAGGCCCTTTATGAATACTGGTAGGGCATTAGTTCATGTGCATGAGGGAAAACATGTTTTAAGGGTTTGTGATGAGCAGGTTAAGTTTAATATGTATAAATCTTTGAAGAAACTGATGGATGGTAATGTATGTATGAAGATTGATGTTATGGATGAATGTACAAAGGAGGTTGAAGAGGAAGTTAATGAAGTTACTAAAGTAAACAAGGATGAGAGTTTGAGAGAAGATGATTTATGTGAGAAAGTTGAGTTAGAGAAGTTGGAGAGAATAAATACACCTACACTACCTTCCATTATTAAGCCCCCTACTTTAGAGCTTAAACCCTTATCTCCTTATTTGAGATACACCATTTTAGGTAAGAACCATACCCTACCCATCATTATCTTAAACCTATTAGATTTTGAGCAAGAAGAGAAAGTGGTGGAGAACATTAGGAAGAGGATGAGAGCTATGGGATGGAAAATTTCTAATATTAGGGGGATTAGCCCCAATGTGGTGACACATAGGATTAACCTAGAAGAAGGGTGTAAAACTGTGAGAAAGCGATAAAGAACATTAAATCCAAAAATGCAAGAGGTTGTGAAGAAAGAGGTAGTAAAACTGTTGGATGTAGGGATTATTTATCCCATTTCAGATAGTTAGTGGGTGAGTCTGGTATAGTGTGTGCCTAAGAAAGGAGGCGTGAAAATGATAGAAAATGAAAAAGGTGAAAAGATTTCCAATAAAACCATCATAGGTTGGAGAGTATGTATTGATTATTGGAAGCTCAATTTGGCCACTAAGAAAGATATTTCTCTTTACCTTTTATGGACCAAATGATTAAGAGGGTAGCTGGCCATGTATTTTACTGTTTTTTTGATGGATACTTAGGGTATAATTAGATGGTTATATACCCACAGGATCAGGAGAAGACCACTTTCACTTGTGTCCTTATGAGACTTTTGCTTATCGGAGGATGCCATTTGGCTTATGCAATACACCTGCCACATTCCAAAGGTGCATAATGGCCATATTCGTAGACATGAATGGAACTTAATGGAGGTATTTATGGATGATTTCTCTGTCTTTAGAGATTCTTTTGATCATTGTTTGTTTAATTTAGATAGAGTGCTTCAAAGATGTAAGGAGTCTCATTTAGTTTTAAATTAGGAGAACTATCATTTCATAGTCCAAGAGGGAATTGTATTGGGCCATAAGATCTCATGCAAAGGGATTGAGGTGGATCGAGCTAAGACCGAAGTAATTGAAAAGTTACCACCTCCCACCAACATCAAGGCCATTCGAGCTTTGTTTGGTCATGAAGGGTTCTACAGACGGTTCATTAGGGATTTTTCTCTTATTGCTAGACCCTTAACTCATTTATTAGTTAAAGATGTTCCTTTTGGTTTTGATGATGCTTGTTTGGACTCTTTTAACAGGTTGAAGAAGACACTTATATTAGCACCCAATCTGATGTTACTGGATTGGTCTTTCCCTTTTGAGATTATGTATGATGCAAGCAATCATGCCATTGGTTGTGTCCTTGGTCAACCGAAGGAAAAGAGGCTGCACGCCATCTATTACGCAAGTAAGACCTTGAAGGGAGCACAACTGAATTACACAAATACGAAAAAGGAGTTGCTTGCTGTTATATTTGCATATGAGAAATTTCGTTATCTTTTAGGCTCACATGTCATTGTTTTTACAAATCATGTAGCATTGTGATATCTTTTTGCGAGGAAAGATGCCAAGGCTAGGCTTATCTAGTGGGTACTTCTGCTCCAAGAATTCAACATTGAGATTAAAGACAAAAAGGGAGCAGAAAATGTTGTAGTTGACTACCTCTCGAGACTTAAAGGAGGCCACCATAAAGAAAAAGAAGAAATCGAGGAGAGCTTTCCTGATGAGGCTTTAATGATGGTAGATAATCCTTTTCATCCTTGGTTTATCGATATTGCCAACTACCTCTCAGTTAGTATTCTTCATTCCGATCTTTCTTATCAACAAAGTAAGTGGTTTGTATTTCAATGTTCTTGTTATATTTGGGATGAACCTGTACTGTATAAGATATGTACTGATAGTGTGATTTGCAGGTGTATCCCCGAAGATGAAATGCTTGAGATTCTGATGCAAGGTCATAGTTCACCTTATGCAAGGTATTATGGAGCTAACCAAACTGCAACTCGGATCTTAGAGTGTGGATTCTATCAGCCAGCCTTATTCAAGGATGCTTGAGATTTTGTGTTAAAGTGTGATAGGTGTCAAAGAGTGGGTAACATATCGAAGAAGGATGAGATGCTGCTTTCAAACATCATGGAGGTGGAGATATTCGATATGTGGGGATTGGACTTCATAGGACCATTCCCATCCTCTTCAAGTAACACTTACATATTAGTTGGAGTTGACTATGTTTCCAAGTGGGTTAAGGACGTAACTACTCCAACTAATGATGGCAAGGTGGTTCAAAAATTCATTAAGAAGATCTTCATAAGATTTGGGGTGCCCAGAGCGATTATAAACCATTTGAGACTCTTTTGAAAAGATACAATGTTCATCATAGAGTGGCGACTCCTTATCACCCCAAAACTAGTGGTCAAGTGGAGGTGGAGAATAAAGAGCTGAAGAAGATTTTGGAGAAGATAGTGAGCACCTCAAGAAAGGATTGGGTGTTGAAGCTAGATGACACCCTATGGGCTTACAGGATAGCTTTCAAGACACCCATAAGAACTACTCCATATAGACTTGTGTATGGTAAGGTGTGCCATTTACCTATGGAGTTGAAGGATCGAGCCTATTGGGCTATTAGGAAGTTGAACATGGATTGAAAGCTTGCAGGTGAGAAAAGATTGTTACAACTTGAAGAAATAGAAGAATTAAGGTTTGACGCTTATGAAAATGCCAAATTGTACAAGGAAAGGACAAAGAACTGGCATGATGCTCACATCAAGAAGAAGGACTTCAAGAGTGGGGACTTGGTGCTTTTGTTTAATTCAAGACTTCAATTATTTCCTAGAAAGATTAAGTCAAGATGGAGTGGACCCTTCAAGGTTATTCAGGCATTTCCCAATGGAGCTTTGGAGTTAGAAAATGACAATGGTGCAGCATTCAAGGTCAATGGGCATAGATGTAAGCCATACTATAGAGGGCTATACACACAAGAAAATGAAGTCATCTCTTTCCTTTCTTCTAATTCTTCACGAAAGTATGCGAAATTGTTAAGCTAATGACCTTAACTTAGCATGTTTACCTTTCTTTTGCTTGTTTTTGTGTACTTGTGTGTTTGATTTGTTTGGTTTGAAGTTTGTTTGATTTTGAAATTGTGTTCTTTTCAAATTTCTTGTTGGATAGTTGTTTTTGACGTGTTGGTAGGTTGATTGAATGTTGGGAATGCATGTTAAGCTTAGAAGAAGAATAAGAAGTTGCAAAAATTGGATAATCCACGATCATAGGAGTTGGATTGATTCCCACGAACGTGGGAAGGTTTTCCAGAAACTTTCTAGAGCCTTAACCCACGATTTGGAAACTTTCTGGAGCCTTAACCAATTATCGTGGAAATCACTGGATCAATTGACAGAAACTTTTTATTAAAAAAACCCTCTTTTCTTCTTCTTTCTTTACTTTTCCTCATTTCTCTCTTTGCAGCTTACTCTCTCACTAACCCTAGCTTCGAAAATCTTTCATTTTTCTCCCAAAATTTGGTATTTTCTTCATCTTTTCCATCATTAATCACTTCTTTTACACTTATTTCACACTACACCATCAATAATACAAGGATTTGGTGAGTTCTTATTTCCTTCTCTCTCTAAAACGTACTCACTCTTTCTTTTGCCTATTTTTGTAGATTTTTCTTCTTCAATGGCTCCAAAGAAGCTTGACTCAGAAACCCATCTCCCAATTGCATCAACAAGTCTACGGTGAAGGTAAAACCAACATAGCAACAATTTTTTTCCCCATTCCTAATTTTTTCATACGACAAAGGTATGTGATTTCGGGACTTTAAAGATATAGAATTATTGCATCCCCAATACTTTGATTTTGAATTGTTAGAAACTCTAGGTTTGAGGTGTAATATTGAATGATTAGCTACGAATATTGGTTTAATTCTTTGTGATGTACCGATATACACTATGATGATTGTTGAATTTTTTTACCACTGTGCGTTATAATTCTAAAATAGATACATTTTGGTTTAGAATAGGTGGTCATGTTTATAAGCTTGATTATACAATCATTTGTGCACTTTTTGACTTGTGAAACACTAAAATTTTAGATGATCATGATGACTTCTATGTGGATGACTATTGGAAAAGTCTTACAGGTGAAAAGACTTTTGATTCTAGGAATGTACCGAAAACCTTAATTTGTAGCACAAAGAACTTACTGCTTCACAAATTTATGTGCTTAATTTTTTTAATAAAATTGAAAGCAATAAATGTTCTACTAAAGAACTTTTCGTTTTTTGGTGCATGGATCGCAAAGTTAAAATAAATATCCCGTATCAAATTTTTAGGTCAATTGTGAGTTACGTTAATAAGAAAAGCTCATATTTTGATATGGCTTACATTGTAACTGCTTTGGCTTCGTTTTATCATTTTGATGTGGATATTAGGCGTACTGCTAATTATGGCGTGTTTGATGTATCGTATTTAAGATGCTGTGAAATTTTGGAGCTCCATTTTATAGAGCTCCAAAATCCTCAGACGTGTACTGCTGTCAAGAACAGGAAGGGTAAGAATGCAGCCATGTCACAACCATCCACCTCTCAGGCACCACCAGAGCCTCAAGAAGAAGCAGTCGAAGAGGAACCAACAGTAGCAGTAGATGTTTATCAAATTCAGTAAATTCTTGATCAGATGGTCGTAAATCGGCAACAAATGATGCTGTAAATCAATGAGCTCGACAACCAAGTGCGACAAGTGCACAAGGAGCAGCGGTATATAAAGAAGAAGTTTGTAAAGTTCTTCCAGAAAAAGAACATTAAAGTCCTATCTCCTACGCCTTCACCACCTCAATCTTTATAAGCCTTCTTACCCTTCACTGTTTATATTCTTGTATTTACTTTGTTAGTTATGTTATTTGTTTGCTTGGTTAACGCTGTGTTTGATGTTTTGATTTCATTTTATGGTTGCCTTGTCACATTGAGGACAATGTGTTGTCCAAGTGTGGGGAGGT
>JANZLC010069450.1:0-13113 GCA_026413385.1 Erythroxylum gracilipes
CCTGAACTAGGTTGATTGGGAGTATTTGAACTTCCTTCCATTTATCTGTACACAAAAATAAATAACACATAATTTCAATACACAATGACAATTCAATCCAATCCAATCCAATTCAATCTAATTCAATCCAATCCAATCCAATCCAATTTAATCCAATCCAATTCAATCCAATCCAATCCAATCCAATTCAATTCAATCCAATTCAATTCAATCAAATTCAATTCAATCCAATTCAATTCAATCAAATTCAATTCAATCCAATTCAATTCAATAACATTTCATTCCAATTCAATTCCAATTTAATCCAAATTTAGTTCAAAACATGCTCCAATCCTAACAATTACAAAACATTCATAATTCCATTTACATCTAATGCAATTCAATCCAATCCAATCCAATTCAATTCAATCCAGTCCAATCCAATCCATTCAAATTCAATTCAATTCAATTCAATCAATTTTCAATCCAAATCCAAATTCCAATTCCAATTCTAATTCAATTCAATTCAATTCCAATTCCAATTCAATTTAAAACATACTCCAACAATTTGCAATTCCATTCCAATTCCAATTCCAATTCAATTCTTTTCTAATTCAATTTAATTCCAATTCCAATTCAATTTAAAACATACTCCAACAATTTGCAATTCCATTCCAATTCTAATTCAATTCCAATTCAATTTAATTTAATTCCAATTTAATTTAAAACATACTCCAACATACTCCGACAATTTGCAATTCCATTCTAATTCCAATTCAATTCCAGTTCAATTCAATTCCAATGCAATTCAAATTCAATTCAATTCCAATTCAATTCAAATCAATTCATTTCGAATTCAATTCAATTCAAAACATGCTCCAACATACTCCAACAATTTGCAATTTCATTCCAATTCTAATTCAATTCAATTCAATTACAATTCAATTCAATTCCAATTCAATTCCAATTCCAATTCAATTCCAATTCAATTCTAATTCAATTCAATTCAATTCAATTCCAATTCAATTCATTCCAATTCAATTCAATTCCTATTCAATTACATTCAATTCCAATTCCAATTCCATTCATTCCATTCAATTACAGTTCCAATTCCAATTCCAATTCAAATTCCATTTCCATTTCCATTCAACCAAATTTCAATCCAATTGTAATTCCAATTCCAAATTTAATTTTCTATCCAATTCAAAAACTCAATTCCAATTACAATTTCTAATTCCAAATTACAAAATGCCAAAATCTAATTTCAAGTTCCAACACTAAATTTAATTTTCAGTGCAATTCCAAATTTTATTCCAATTCCAATTTCCAAGTACCACAGTTTGCAAATTAAATTTCCAATTCCAAAATGTTAAAAGTTTCACTCCCAATTTTCAATTCAACAATGATAAATTCCAATACCAACATTGAATTTCAAACTTTCAATTTTTGTTGACACCATCACAATTTTTGTTGACAACATTGAATTTCAAACTCACAATCACACCAATGACCAATCCCAAATCACAATTTCGGTTGAACCGAAATCCTCCACAACTCCAACATTTTCACAACCGATACCCAGTCCTCCACAACTCCAACATTTCCAATCCATAACATTTTCAATCCACAACAAAAATTAAAATTCCATTATCCAATTACCAGTGAAAAACACACGCCCAAAATTTTTTGAAGGACGTCGAGTTCGGGTCACTGCTCACTGGAGGACGACGATGTTGCGACTATCGACGGTGTTGCGAGTTGGGACTAGGAGGACGACGAGGTGCCAGCGACGAGGAGGAGGACGAGGCGCGAAGGCGAGGAGAAGCAGCGGCGACAGCGAGACGAGATCCGACTTTCGAGGAGGACGACTGGAGACCAAGTCGACGGCGAGGAGAGGACGGCGAGACGAGAACCGACTTCCGAGAAGGGAGGAGCAGCGGCGACGGCGAGGAGAAGAAGGAGAAGAGAAACCGAAGGAGAGAGGAAGACCAGATCCAGAAACAAGGTCAGGGGGGAGGCGGCTGAGGGTAGATTTAGGTTAAAATTTTTTTGTTTTTGCAATTAGGTCCCTGGAGATTTTGGAATTTTTCGAAATCGACCGGTATTGGGGAGAATTGGGGGTACCGGCTGGTACTGCCGGTACCGACCGAAATTTGGAACTGATATTTCCACGTCGGTACCGGTTCTGTTTTCTGGCCGGTTCTTATTCTTATTAATTTCCTTATTATTCTTATTAATTTATTCCTCCTCCTCCTTATTATTATTATTATTATTATTATTTATTAAATTCTTTATTATTATTAATTTTTTGATAAATCAGAAAATTTTTATACAAATAATATAATATATGTACAGTCTTGAGATTTCGAGTCCGAACTCTCTTAACCAAAAGAGTTCAAGAGAATGTTCACATCATTTTCAACCCAAAAGAACTTGAAGCTAACAAATCTGACAACTAACACAAGATATTAAACCCAAAACTAGTAACGCTCTTAATCAACAATACAAGAGCATATTATTAATTATTATTATTAATTTTCTTCTTATTATCATTAATTTTATTATTATTAAATTCCTCATTATTATTAATTTTCTTCTTCTTCTTCTTCTTCTTCTTCTTCTTCTTCTTCTTCTTCTTCTTCTTATTATTATTATTATTATTATTATTATTATTATTATTATTATTATTATTATTATTATTATTATTATTATTATTATTATAGCTAAGTAATTATGTGGATTCCTTAAGGATATTTTTGTCCAACATGTCCTTAGTTTTATTCCTAACCACTTGGAATCGATAAGGGGTTGATAGGTTGACTTATTCCCCAAACTCAATGAATAAGTAAACCGTTGGATTATATATTTTGTATGTTTTCTTTAACCAAACAAGGGAATAACCTATTACCAGGAATAGATCAAGAATAGAATGGTTATTCTAGTAAACCAAACACCTTATATATTCTTAAGTTTATGACTTCATTTTGTTCTAATATTGCTTTTCATCAAACAAATTAGTAGTAATTATATTTTGTTATCAATAAAACATCAAATGGAACCTCCTTTGGTTAAAAAATCTCCCTGTTTTTTAGATGACAAAACATTTATGATATTAGAGAACAATAATAAAATTAAGCACATAAAATATAATTCAAGATGATGATTACTCCCCCTTAATTCATGGATAGGTCATAATTCAATATCAAGAACAAAAGATAAACAAATATCCATGAAGATAACGTAAGTTTACTCAATTATATCATATAAAGTGAAAGATGCAAGAAATAGAAAGATGACAAAATAATCACTCCCCTAAATTTAATCACTCCTTCTGAAAGTTATCACTCCCCCTAAATCTAATATCGCTAAACTTTCTTCCCCTTTTTGGAACCATAAAAAAGAAATCTATTATCCAAAAAATACACAATAAAGTTTCATATGTCAAGCTAACTTAGTTAAAAAAATGAATTTGACCAAGATTGGTACACTTTCTCACTAAAGAGTATTATTAAACATTTGAAGAGTTAAAACAAAATTTTGATATTGATAAAGACATATCTATTTATGTCTAATTTTAAAATTTCTCAATTTTGGTATTGTTTCTAAGTAGAAATATTCAATTAAAGCATAAGGGCAAGTTTTAACAAAATTAAAGGTGTATCGATATAATTAAAAGGAAAACAACCTTAACTCTTTTGACAACTTAACTATGAAGGCATTAACTTAAAAATATAAATTTTAATTAAGACAATATTGAAAATGCCCAAATTTAAAAATAACATAATTTCAATTACATGAAATGGGAGTTAATGTTTTTCAAGTAAAAGAGTTAATTGAATGGGGTTTTGGAGGATATAAATAAAATAGATGAAAAAAAAAGGAGAAAGCCTTTAGATCATGAAGATTGGTCAACCACAAGGATATATTGTTCGACCATATTTTGTCTTAAATAGGGTATATGGAACAATTTTGAATAGATAAGGAGAACGTTAAATTTTTTTTCTTTAAACTTTCTACATTGGTAGACTGTACAATTGTATTAGTCTACCAATGACTGGTATGGTCAACAAGTATGTGTATCCCTTTTATATACAAACTCACTAGAGAGAAAAGTTTCCTAGATAAAGGTATATTGGTCGACTATTGTATTGGACGACCTGTTCTTTTACCAAACAATGACTAAACTTGCTAAAAATATTAGATATTGAGACATTAGTCAACCGCTAAAGCATATTAGTCAACTAACAAGATTGTTTGGGTGACCAGATAAGCAACCAAAAAATCAACAAACTCACTAGAAAGTAAAAAAGGAGTTAATTTTAAAGATATTTGTCGATCAGTTAACTAGATAGCTTAAGGAACCATTTTTGAAACTCAAATTAAAGTATTAAAACTTTAACAAAATGTTAAATAACATATCAATAAAAAAACTGATCATATAAATAGCCTTATAATGAAAACTATTAAGTAAAAACTAAATTTCTTCTAATTAAGTAAGATTTATCCTCATTCAAAAGTTTAGAGAAATAATAGTCTAACTTAGTGACCTCATTTTGAATATAGTATTTGATTATAAGGTTCACGCTTTTAAAAAAACTGATTCATAATTTAGATCTAAACAATCATCACTAAGGATTTATACTCAAGTTAACACATTTATGTAAGTAATCACATATTTCTAAATTATGAACTAGTAATTACCTCATATTGAACATTACTTATGACAGATTTGAATGAAGATTCTTCTCGAATTCTCAATCCATTAGTGGCATATATCCTTCTCATCATTCTTACTTGGTTTAAAAATTTAAGAAGTCTTGATGTTTGATTTTAGGAGTTAAATTATCTATATCCTACAACATCTTCAAGACTTTCTTATAATCAAGTATATTAGATTCATCAAGATAAAATATATAAGTTACAAAAATATTTTCAATTCAATAGTTACTATCCCTGCTTTTACCTTTTGCTCTTATTTTTCTAATAACCTTATAAATCAAGGTAATCAATACATTTTAGGAACCTAAATAAGCTTGGTTCATTCTTCTTTTCAACCCACACATTAAAAGGTTTCCTTAACATTCTTTGTTCAATAAAGAAAAATTTATCAATATGTACAAACTTACCACAAAAATGACATACCATGTTATGTGGGTAATGATGATGCATAAATGCATTTCTTGAAATTCTATGTATGTATGCATAATGATGAAGTTTTCTTTGGACATTGAATGTGTTGATTAATCTCCTAGGATGGTGAAAAGTCTTACCATGACTATATGTATGATACCTACTATAAATTAAGGTGTGATGCATGCTTTTATAAGGGTGTGATTGGGTTTGCATGTTATAATAAAAATTATGCCGATTCCTCTCTTGAAAGTATTGAAATCTATGCATAGGTTGTGAGTCATATTTGAAAGCATGATGTTTGCTCTTAGCTTGGGACTTAGTGAACTTGTCCTATGCATGCATATGTTTGGTTATGGATGATCTATGCTCATTTATCATTTTAGGCAATGGTTTTTGTTGGGCCCGTTTTTCACTATATAAAAGTAGTTTTATTATTGGAAACACTTTCACATTTATATCAAATTCCATGCCTATCATTAGAACTCTTTTTAGCTCTTAACATGTTTTCAAGTTTCTCACTTCCCTTTGCAAATTTAGATAAAGAGTCCTTAATAGCAACAATTTCCTTTTTCAATGTTTCATTCTCACACCTTAATGCAGCTAAGTCATTATTGTCATTAATAATCACATTTTTTGATGCTTTAACACTATGTAATTCTCTTTTCATCTTTTCATTCTAACTCATGCATGCATCCAACTCTTTTAAACTTCCATAAGTTTGGAAGACAATCTCTTCCTTTTCTTACTTGTTATTTATAAACCTTTTATTAATTCATCATATCTCAAATCAACATCATTATCATTACAACAATTAGGGTTGGATGTTACCTCATCATTATCCATAGTGGTAAATCACATATCAGCTATCACTTCTTCCAAATGCTCTCACTTTTAGATTCTATTGTTTCATCCCAAGTTTATGCTTTTAGTGATTTCTTCTTGTATTTTTTATATTTTTCTCAAACTTTTCATTATCTTTAGTTGAGGACATTATGACTTTATATGGCCAGATTTTCTACATTCAAAGAAAATAATTTTAGAGGATTTATGTTTTAACTCATTTTTTCCTTCTTTGAAATCCTTTCTTTAGGAGAATTTCTTCTTTAAGAACTTAAATTTTCTAGTGAGTAAGTTATTGTCTTCTTCTTAGCTTTGACTAGTTGATGTCTCTTTCTCTTCACTTAATTTTTCTTTTGAGGCTTTAAAAGCTAAATTCCTTTTCTTTAAAAGAGTTGTCTCTTTTTGTGTCTTTTGGAGCCTCATTTCATATTTGAGTGGAGATCAGACAAATTCCTCCAATGGTAGTGTTGTTACATCCTAAGCTTCTTATATAGCCATCAATTTAGCTTCTCAAGTCTTTAAAACTGACCTGAGCAACTTTCTTACTAATTCAACATTATTATAGGTCTTTACAAGAACTTTCAGAGCACTAATAATATCAATGAATTTAGTATACATGCTGAAAATGGTTTCATCATGCTTCATTTGAAACAATTCCTATTGATGTGTTAGCAAGCTTTTTTTTTTACTCTTCTTAACTTGATCTATGCTCACATGAGTAATTTCTAATATATGTTAAATGTCATAAGTCATTTCATACATAGAGACCCTATTAAAGTCATATCTTCCTAAAGGCCAAATTAGGATGTGTATGGTCCCACTATTCAAGGATACTAATCTAGTTTCTTGTAATTCCTATTCTTCCTTTAATTTGGGTACCTTTTATATCTACAATTTTTTATGAATAAAGAGATCAATAGAAACTATTTCCTATAAGTCTACACTTCCAGCCATTAGAAAGAATCTTATCCTAGTTTTATAATAAAGATAATTATTGTCATCAAACAAAGGTGTTCTACTAATGCTTTG
Source organism: Erythroxylum gracilipes (assembly GCA_026413385.1). NCBI lineage: Eukaryota > Viridiplantae > Streptophyta > Magnoliopsida > Malpighiales > Erythroxylaceae > Erythroxylum > Erythroxylum gracilipes. The sequence goes on from JANZLC010069450.1 coordinate 6,982, forward strand.
TTCCTTTTGGTTGAATGATAACGATGATGCATTTAAATATGCCATTATGATCTTTGTTATGGGATTTCTTTAGAAATACTAACCTAATAGATCCTCTCAGATACCACTTGTTAGTTTCTAATGGCATCCAAGAGTGAGGTGATTTGGGTGTTTATAAAATTTAAAAAACTTTTTAACGAATGTACTCATTTAATAACATTCAATGTAAATAAGGATGAGAAAATTATTTAATATAAATTAATTAAACAATAAGGAATAAATTAAAGAGGATATGGAAGAGAGAGTCCAAACTGATTTATAGTGGTTTGGTATACAATCCTTACCTATTTCCACTACTAGGACTCTTCTTAGAATTCCACTATAATTCTTCTTTCAGGGTAAAGAATAACATTTGTACAATTTTTCTCGAAAAAGAGGAACTTCTTACAATCTTCTTTTAAGATGAAGAGATACCTCAATATCACTTGGACCACCCCCCAAGTACAATTTTCAACAACCCACCAAATTATTACAACTAAAAAATATCTCAATTATTCATTTGATAAATCTAAATTGGATCACTCATACAACTATGACACAAAGATGCTCAAACGATTAAAAAAACTATTTGAAATGTGTGTATACAACATCTAAACTTTTTTATGCTAAAACCAATGAGAAAATACCTGTTTATAGTGTTTTGGGACCCAAAATAGCCGTTGGAGCTAAGAATTAGGCATTACAATGACTATATACATATACTAGTTGACCAACATGCATTTCTAGCATCAGATTCACTAGCTGTTGGAAAAATAGTCGATCAATACACATATTAGTCAACCAATACATCAACCAATGTTGCTACAAACTCATGTACATCAATTTTAATAACTTAACCTATACTAGTCGACCACTAACCTATATAGTTCAAGCACTCACCCTAAAAACATAATTTTGACAATTTCAAATGCTCAAAACCAATTTTTTTAATCCAAATATGATTAAATTTTTTTACAAAATATTCTTCATAGATTATTTGAAAGATCAAAAGTCTTTTATATTAAAATCAAAACCTTCAATGCCTTTTAATGAATGTAAAGACTCATGAAATAAAGTAAGATGAATGATTATGCATGGTGAGCCTTTTGGATCATCAAATTAACAAAGTAAGCTTACAGATAATAATAATAAAATGTGAAATGACCTTGGTAAGCATTGATCTTCTTTTTCTTTATTTTGATCTTCATTTCATCAATTTCAAACTTCAACTTTTCTTTATCAACTTTATACATTATCTCCTTGATTTTGGGACTTCATTTTGTTCTAATATTGCTTTCCATTAAAATAATAAACACATTAGTAGTAAGTATGTCCTGTTATCATCAAAACATCAATTGGAACTTCCCTTGGTTCATGATAACTCAATGCTGTCATACATAATTATATATTGATCTAGGGAATGATGAATTAAAAAAAGAAGAAAACAAAACTAAACACCTATCTATCTTCACTTGGTTAAAAGATAGAGATTAAAATATATCATTTTTTATATAGATAAATCTTGAATAGAAGAAATTTCAAAAAAATATCAAGAATCATGCATTCATAAGGCAATCCATATTATGATCAGGACAAATTGAAGGACTTAGCTTACAGTCACATAAAGGATTTTCTCGAAACTAATTCTAAGTCTCCAAGCTCTCTCACTCATCTTTTAAGATATATCTCTTCTTCCTTAAACCAATCTCAAATAAACCAACTTATTGAACTAGTAACCAATATTGAAATTAGAAAAATGCTTTTTTCATCTTCAATCAAATAAGTCTCCAAGATATGATGGATTTAATGCCTATTTCTTCCAAAGGCCCTGAAACTTATTGGAACCTCATATCTTCAAACTTGTCAAAGAGTTCTTTAGTTAGGCATTTCACTCAAAGAATTAAATAAAACTTTCATTTGTCTAGTTCCCAAAACCCCTAATCCTTACTTTTTCTAAGACTTCAGACCTATTTTGTATTGAAACGTTCTTTATAAAATTATTTCCAAAATCTTAGCCTTGAGACTTAAACCATTTATAAAAGAAATAATCAATGTTTCTCAGTCTAGTTTTATTACAAGTCAAAATATTAGAGATAATTTGCTAATAACTCAAGAAATCTCTAAGGATTATCACTTAATAAAGGTAGACTTCTCTAAACCCTTTGACACCCTCAACTGGAGTTTCATGATATATACTTTACAGGCTTTTGGATTCCTTCCAATGTTTATTAGCTAAATATTCTAATGCATATCAACTTCTTCATTTGTGTCTTGATAAATGGTAAGGCTACTCAAATGTTTGAAGGGGAAAAAAGGTTAGGTAAGGGGGGCCATTATCACCATATATGTTAGCTATAACTATAAAGGTCCTCACTATAATGATATCACTCAATATATCTCAAGGGAAGCCTCTCAAATATCATTATAAGTGTAGGAAAACTAAGCTATTCATTCTATCATTTAATGATGATTTATTATTACTATGTGAGGTTGATAAAGACTTAATTCAAATGCTATTAGATTGCTTGCACAAATTAAAGAGATTTTTGGTTTAGAAATTAACAAGAGTATAAGTTAGATCTTCATATCTAGAATCTCAATCCCTATAGAGCAATGATTGGTGCAAGTTTTAGGACTTCAATTATCTAAAGCTCCATTCAGGCACCTTGGTTTACTAATCTCAGCTTCTAGACTAAACTATAATGATTGCAAGCTAATATAACGATATCCTAAATATGAATTACAAATGAATGTCAAGGACTTTATCTTATGAAATGAGAATTTAATTAATAAAATTTTTCTTGAAGACCATGCACATATGTTAGAGTTCACATATAACCCTTCCAATTTAAATCATCAAAGACATTGAAAGAATATTTAGGAACATTTTGTGGAGTGGAGCAGGGACCAACAAAGGGATTCCAAATTCAAATGAAAGGAGGTATGTCTCCCTAAAACATAATGAAGACTAGGAATCAAATCTATTACAGCTTTAAATAGGGTTTTAATGGAAAAAAGAATATTGAGTTTATTCAATGACAAAGAAGCACTTTGGGTGCAATAGACGTATAAAGAATACAGAGGTTCCAAATTTTGGTCTATGAAGCCTACCTCCAAGTCTTCATCTTCCATTAAACTCATTCTAAGCCTAAGAGTAACAGTAGGCAAAGAGATGAAGTATTTGATAGGTAATGGGAAGCAAACTAGTTTCTAGTTTGACAATTAGACAGATAAAGGACCTGTTTATCTTCACCCCTTATTCCATTCTTTGCAACAATATCTTCCCTTTAATGTAAAAGTCAATGTAGTGATAAGGGATAATTAATGGACCTACCCTTGTCTAATTTCCCTAACTACTCCTCTAATCAATCTAGAACAAATGTTATTATTTGGCCTAATGTTCCTATAACATATTCACAACTACATCTTGTGCAACTTTGTTAAATCACATGTTTAGGAATTAAGTTCCTAAATACTCAATCATCATATAGTTAGGAATTAAAAATAGGCTTCTCAAACTAGCGTAATGAATTGGAATGGATCTAACCTCTGTATTCTATATTAAACTCATCTTGAAACTAGAGATCACCTACTGTTCTCTTGTGCATACTCATCAGAAATTTAGAGGCGTATACTGTAGAAATTCAACTTCCATTATCAACCTATATATATAGAGGATACTATATAATAGGCATTAAATTTGAAATTCAAAAAGTAAGGTGACTCTACAATATTCAAAATGGGCATAAGCTATTTGAATTTTGAATTATAGAGGCAGAGGAATTATAGGAGATTCTAGAACATCAAGCAAGTAGCAAAAACACTCAATAGATACATTTTTCATAATCTGAGGGAATTAATGATAGTAAAGTAATTGCAAGTTAGTTATAGCTTTATAATAAGATTGAATTAGCACCTCAATTAGCTCAAGGAATTCTAAGAAAGAAGTCAATAAGATTAGAAATATAGTAATATTAAAGCAATTGCAGACTTTAACTTGTGAAAGACATACATACAAGGGGGCCATACATAGATAGCAACAATAGAAGCTAACAAAGCATACCATATCCATAGTGTTATAGCAATTTAACTATTGGGAGTCACTATACAGGAGTCCATCAGGAGCCATGCAATTCTACACAGCAAAAATCGGAGGTCAATAAAGGAACAAAAACAATATCTACTGGAAATCTAAAAAACATATAGAAGAAAGATACCTCTATTGCGATGAATTAGAACCATGAAAGAATGAAAGGGCTAACCATGAGGAACAAGGAGAATATCATGGAAAGAAGTAAATAGAAGCAAAGGACAAGAAGTTGGTCAGCATGCAAATTATAGAATAACCACTTGTCTTCTAAAAAGCAATGGTCAAATGTAATAATGTCAAAGTTGTAAATAATTTTGTCCTTAAATCTTTTAAGGTAAGAATTAGTCTCTGTATCAAAACTTCCATAAAGTAGTAACATTCCTTATTTGAAAATATAATTCATTTAATTTTTAAAAAAGACCCATAAATAAAACAAAACAACAAAGAAAAGAAAGAGGAAAAATGATCACCTACACTAATATGTACTGATTCTAGGTTCATGGTTTAATGAGGTAGGTCATTAGAGGATCAAGTGGGAGGGATGCATTTTAGTATGATAATTTTAATTTTTAGTGAGAAACTTGTGAGTGAATTAAGTAAAAATGATTATGAAGCTTATTAGAATTTTAGAGGAAGAAAGAATTTGTTTTTTCGAAACCTCAAAGTGACTCTATTTATTATATTTCGTCCATAATCAATTCTATTAATCTAACATTTATTAAAGTGTCATTGAGATAAGCCTTTTCAGTCATATCTCTTTATATTTTTATATTTTATTTCTATATACGTATGGACTTGTTAATTTATTTAGTGAACTACTGAAAACTTGTGTAACCCATATTAAATTATTTTTATTATGGACTAGAGCAATAAACCTATTTGAAGTAGCTCACTTTGTACAAAAAAATCTCATATAGCCTATATTAGATTATATATTATAAACTAGAGCAATAAACCTATTAGACGTAGATCACTTCGTACTAAACTTACTTGAATCAATACCATTCTAATCTCGTAACCAATCTGATTCTCATCTCAAATTATTATTTTTAATTCTGTGTTTTTCATTTATGGTTGGTTTAATCGAATTTACACTCACACTTGTAGTTCCAACAAAATAAAGAATATCCAATAATTTACCTAACCTACACTTTTGTTCTAATTTCACCTTGGATAATATTGATTAGAACTACTTTTTTTCATAGAAATTATTGGTAATTGTTTAGTTTATTTTAAAATATAAAAATATTTATAGTCATTCTATGAAAATCATTAAATAATTAATTGGCTCTTACAATAAACATATAGACTCCGATCACTATAAGCATTAACAAATATAATGTAACCATATAAAAATAAGTATTAAAGAGATAATCTTTTTTTTTGTAAAAATGCAAAACATCAATTCAAGATATAGTAACAAATTATTTTCAACTTTAATAATTATCAAAATTGTTAATAATTTTAAATGCTAAATGTTATAATAATCCTCAATTTAAATAGAATTTCATATGGTGTTAAATTCTTATCAAGAAAAGAATTATTTTTTTTAAATATAAGGAAAAATATTTTCTTGAAGATCTAATTTCATCTTTCATTTGATAAATTGAAAATTTATTAATTTATTAATTATTTCTCCAACTTGTTTAAATATATGATCAAATACAAAAGTTACACAGTTGAGTTTTCATTTTCCAAACTATTAAAAATAAAAATATTTGTCCTTTCCTTTTTTTAAGGTCATTATTATTTCCCTAATTATTTGAGGCTTTAAAACTAGGACCAAAATAGAAATGCCATATGAAGGATAAATTGGAGGGACATTTGTAGCACCCCACTCCCGCCATGACCCGAACCCGATATCGTTAGGGATATCCGAGTCCTTGTCCCGCGAGGGTGGCGTGCTAAACACTCGATCACTCAGAAGTCGATACATTTTTTGTTTTTAATCACAAAGCACAATATGCAAAAGACCATAATCAAATATGGCATAAGCCCTTTCCAATAATACAGTGGAATTTACA